>OOFJ01048921.1:0-11509 GCA_900323375.1 Benthosema glaciale
GGAGACACAGAAAGGATGGAGAGGGATGAAAAGAGGGTGGTCAGGGATTAATATCACGCATGCACATGCACATACACACGCACAAGCACGCAGCCACACACGACGACTGGACAAGAATCTGTGGATTTGTACACTGTACACTGCATTTATCTGCACTCTTTTGTTTTATCCAAATCTATTGCACATTGTCACTGTAACGTGATGCTGTTTCACTGCAAGCTGTGGAAAGTATAACTCTATGTGACAAATGCAACTTTTTACTTTTACAGTAGCATTTTTAACACCCACAACAGTCAGAAACACACAAACCACCTCTACAGCTCTTATAACCCTGCCACCGTGAATACAGACAGTACTGACTGGATTGCAGCACAACAAAATACTTGGGAACAATCTTGTAATATTCACTATGGTCTGCTCAGCTGGATGTGATATGGTGGGGGCCCCAGATCTATTTCTTCCTTGTTACTTCAACAACAAACAACAGTGATGTTGGCGACATGGCGCTAACTCCAACTGTGTAATTGGGTGTATCTACCTTTATGTCTATATTGTATTGATTTTTTTGACTGCTGTTGCAAACCAATTGCAAGCTCAAAGAAACAAACCTCAACAATGCATTTCTAAGACATACAGTTGACTTTCTTGCACAGCCCTTCCAGCACGTCGAAAGTGCTCAACAAAAATGATGTATTTCCAACAAAAAGAAAACTTTTTTTCTCCAGTCCAGCTAGTGTGCTTCCCACCTGCACCCCCACCAACCCCTGTCTTGTCATCGGTCGCAGCTCAACGACTGTGACACCAGACCCTGTTAGGTGCGAGACTCCACCACAGTGCAGATTAGCGGCACCAGGGTGTTGTTGCTGATTTGACTGCCAACCGTGATTTGTCTCTGCAGCCAGCCAGTGGCTGGAAGTGCCCAGCCACCGTTTGTATAGGAAACCAGAGACCTGTGACAGCGACACAGCCATGGTCGGGCCTCAAACTGACACGTTGTGTGAAGCCTGCTTCCGAATTGGTTCTGCTAAGTAAAAGTTGCAGGTCTGAGAACAACCTTGGACAAAGTTTGGACGTTTCCAGACTGCAAACAACGACACTGCTCCCCCGAATGCAAACCTTTGTGCGTTTTCGATTTGTGACGGTTTCCTGTGGAAACTACTATGCATACACCACCAGAGAGAGGTGAACTAGCTTGATATCCGCCATGGCCATGCTACACGTACATGTCCACACGCTTTCTTTATCATGCATTATTACCATCTGTGGCTGTTTTCAATTTGAATTAAGTACTAATGGTATAATAAACAGCTGACCAGAGGTTTTCTCCTAGCAACGGACTGTTGAAACCATATATGTGGACACAACTATATGGCTATTAGCACATCAAACAATGGCGCTGTACTAGATGGCGGAGAGGGGTTAAGAGGTGATGGGCAACACACAACATAAAAGAGCAGAGAGCTGTGTCCTTGTGCTTGATCTCAACTCGTATCCAATCGGAGTTGTGCAAAGCTGAGCATTGTCTGGAGATAGTTTTTGGAGGCCACAAGAAACACAATGAGAACAACAGAGAGAGTCTTGACGCTATCACATGGTCAGTGCAATCACGGTACTGTTGCTTTTCACAGTATCCTTGCTTTGAAGCTGTCAGATGGCTTTTCTTTCCTAGTAGAAGCATTATGGGAATCCATTATGAGACATTTCATTGAAGAGCCAGCTATATAGTTATAAAATAAAATACACTGGGTATTATGGAAGGTTCTTGCCTACACCAAGTGCAAGTCACCCATTAATGAAAGATAATTAAACATGTGTTGTTTATTGCAATGGTTCTCAAAGCCAGGATCTCAGGGGTCCTTGAGGGGTTTCCAAGGTAAAAATAAAGAATCAAATTATGGGTCTGTAACTCAGAGAGTGTACTCTCAGAGTTGTGGGGTTCTGTGGCATCACCAAACTTTAAATTAAAAAGGTTTGAGAATCACTTGTCTATTGTCCTTCCTTCCATCCTTTCACATACAATGATTGGTACACACTATACTGTGTCAGTACAGTACGTACTTGAATGAGTGTCGGTGTGTTCCTTCACGAATAGCACCTTGGATAAAAAGTCCTGCACATTCATCGTACCTTGACGTCTAAAGTGATTCTCATTCGGATGAGGCACCGTACCTTCCATTGCAATGACTGCTTAATGAGTGAGAGTGCATTGGACTGCCATAAATCAAAACCGCCCTGGACGTGTTAAAAACAATGACGGCGGCGTCTGCGTATCATTGAGATGGAGTTTCGTACAGTCGACAAAGAAACTCTCTGTTCTCTCATTCTGTTTGCTCGAGGAAGACCCAGAATCGCCCTGGCCCCTCATGGCCCGTAAGGTTCCAGACAGGGCACACCTTTCCGTCTCAAGGGCAAACTCTTCTTTGATGCTATTCAGCCGCTGCCTGTGCGTGCCCCTGCATGCCCTTGGTTGAAGACGTGTGGGCACTGCTCAAAGAAGGGCCCACCTGCCACTCTGCGATGCTATCGATATGCTGAACAATCGTCTGGCTCTCTGTTATTGACTGCCAGTATTGACCCATGGACTACCCTGACCACCGAAAACAATACCACAGAAACTATACCACCCTATAACGCCTTTCTTGTGCTGAAAACATATATTCTTTTATATTTTTTCTTTTTAGATTTCTTTAAAAAAATACCCGATTCTTTCACCAGGACAATTTGGATCCTCCTCAGGGAAGGGGAAATTCCTATTCTGCATGAACCCAGCAGAAGGCTGCTCAGATGGCTCAGATGAGTCAGGTCTTGGCTCAGGGATACTTTCACTTGGACTGTACGGGCCGAGGGTCAAACAGGCAGTCTCTCTACCCACTCAGCCATGGCCGCCCCTCCTGCATACACTACTGAACCGTGTCATGGTGGGTAAAGTGTCCCTTAAAATCCCACTGATCAAGGCAGCGTCTTGGCACCTGGTGCTGCTGGTGCTCTATTAGAAGAGACAGGGAAAGCAGGCTTGGATAATGGGAGGTGGAGCGCATGTCACAGTCCACAATTTCACTCTGAGAGGGTGCAAATGGACCCTTACAGAGTTACAAATGGATATCGTCTCTCTCGGGTGGAAACCTCATATGTCCAAAGTTGTTACTTTTCGGCATTCAAATACAAAAATCAGACAAGTCTGAAGTGAGTGGTGCAACAGCGCCCCCTGTTGGTACCCTAAACAGGGACTTAGGGATGGACGTAGGCAGGGACGGACATTGCTGTTCTTGGAGTGGTTGCACCACTCAAAAATAGTAAAAGTAGCACATGTGCAAGCTCAAAACACGTCACTTCGTGCCTCGTTTCGAGCTTGTAAAACTGCTGTTTTTGATACGTATGCGTGAAACGGACTGTATTAATTAATTACAATAATTTACGAAAAACACAAAAAGTTAGAATATGGAGATAAGAGGTTTCTGCCCGACAACAACGATATAATACCACTGAGTCTGAGTCTGAGTCTAAAGCTCAACCTAACATTTAGCATTGTTTGATGTGGACTGAGTGCTTGCTATCAAGTAAGGTAACGTACTCTGACCAGGCTGTCTACAACTTGTTTGTCTCACTCACTGTGATTATCTCACAGTGAGTGAGATTCTCTCACAGTCCTTTGTTGGTCATCACAAAGTGCATTTCCTAAACAGTACATAATGCAAGCTTTCCTGGCGTTTCACCCTAGTCAAAAAATCCTATAGGATCCTATTGGAAATTTCCAAAATCCTATAGGATCTTTTGAC
Organism: Benthosema glaciale; assembly: GCA_900323375.1. NCBI lineage: Eukaryota > Metazoa > Chordata > Actinopteri > Myctophiformes > Myctophidae > Benthosema > Benthosema glaciale. Next base: position 3,777 of record OOFJ01048921.1, read on the forward strand.
TAGCGCAATGTGGGTAATATTTGTTTTTAGATATTTTAGTATTTCAAAGTGTCTGTGATGTCACACACACTTCCTTCCTGGATTACATGTCGTCTCAGTAAGACAGACTTCCCCCTTCAAAGCACCAAAGCATTATGATCATTGTAGTTAACCAGCAATCCAGTCAAACCCTAGTCAAACACACAGACTACATTATTTTTCTGGCCATAGAGTGCACATTTCAAATTGTGCTACAAAATCTACTACAAATACTATTAACATTGAGTGATTGGAGTTTCTTCCAGCTGTGAAATGTCCTTTTAGGTTCACGTACATTACTCACAAATTAAAGCGAAACTTCAGAGTTTCACCCTATACCTTTTTTATCTGTGGATATCACTAATATATACTGTAGGTCTTCTGTGTATTTCTCTGTACCCTGTTTCTTCTGTGAAACAACGATTCACATCATCGTGAATGATGTGAATCGTTGGTCGAGTACAGGTTGAGAATGGTCAAATCTTCCTATTAATATCTGAATTGTAAGACACTGTTGACACAGGGAGGACTCGAGCGACGACCTGTACAAATGCACGGTTGGTTATGAACAACGCACCCCGTTTGCCGTGCTGACGGCCTGGTAGTAGATACTGTAGCTCTTCTGGGGCAACAGAGGAGCGTTCCAGTAGCCGCTGTAGCTCTTGTTGTCCCCGACGGTGAAGGGCTGCGGGGAGTGGACGCCCGTGGCGGGGAACTGGGCCGTGAAGTAGTACTGGGAGTTGAGGAGCGTGGCGTTCTGGAAGTGGATGGGCACCGGGTAGCAGCGCAAGATCTCCGCCGTGCCTCTCGCCCGGCGAGGACGCTCCTCCTCGACCACCACCTGGTAGGCACTGGAGAAACGCAAAACCTTTTCATCAGCTGAATGCATTAAACATTTACATTTACTAGAAAAAAGGACAGTATAGACAGGACATAATGGAGACAGTACATGACACATTCAGGCCAAATTCAGAAACTTGCTCAGCAATCCATCTCCCAGGGGTGTAGTAGCGCATTGAAATGAAGATGATGATAGACTCCTGCATTCTTGGCCGATACCAACAATAAGCCTCTCTGACCTACTACTAGTACTACTGCTGTAAGTGCCAGAACTTTCTATAGTACTGTACAGTATTACAAAGAGAACGAAGCAGCCTAGAGGGGTGCATACTGTAGATGAGCTGTGGCACATTGTCTTTCTGATTTGGTGTTTTCTGCAAAATGTATCTAAATAAATGTAACCATCTCATTTAGAGGGTGTTGCACCTAACAGAGGCTATTACATGTTCTATCATCATCATCATCATCAATAATTGTGACTAATACAAGCAAAAATAGTTTGGATTATCATTTTAGTCATAATCATGCAGCCCTAATTTGTACATGCTGTATGGTACATACAAATAGACAATGATGGTGTCATTCTAATAGTTTTACAGTTGCTTGTGATTCTAAAACAAAGGAGCCGTTTAAAGATATGGAAGGAAAAACTAAGATAAAGGCAAAGGCAGAACCTTCCAACATCTCTGGCTTTTTCCCCCCCAAGTGCATTTTGAGAAAAATGAGCATTGACACAGGACAGGGCCCACGACTTTATTTGCCTTTTCATTATTCAACAACTCAAAAGGTCAACGTCTCTTTCCATTTCCTCTCCATCCCAGCCTGGTGTTTAGCTAGATCAAAACTGCAGCCCCTCTATGCCTCTCACAGAGATGACATTGTCTCCATGTGGGCCACTTAGCTGGAGGAGGCGGGAGACTGGCAGTCTTATAGATGGCCACGTTAGTATGCGCCTCACATCCACCTGTTAAATCTATTGAGTCACTGACTGACAAAGAGGCTGTTTACAGGTGCCACGGAGAATATACCAGACCCCGACTGGAGACTTGCGCTCACACTTGCGCCCATTAAAACCTACAAATCCCTATACTGGGACAAACATTTGGCAAAAAAATGGCGGTTAGCACATTTGCACAAAGATACTTTGGTTCGGTGTAAAAGGGGAAAATGGATGGGGCCGCCTTGTACTGACATCTGGGGGACACCAGTCAACAAGGTATATAAGCAAACTAGGTTATTTTGTATAAGAGTTTTCAAAACAATGCAATTCAAAGTGCTTTGGATAGAACACTAAGCATTGAGATGTCAAGACACAGAGCAAAAGAAACACATTATATTGTGAATGCAATAAAAACAAGCAAAAAATAAAACTGCTTAACATTTCTGGGGAGAAGAATGATTTAAACATCTATAAATCTCAATAAAAGGCAGCTGCAAGTAGTAGAAAAGGAACTAGCTTTGATGTAAAATAACCGAGTTGTTGCAGACCTGCAGTTTGTTCCAGAATGAGATGTGTGGTGCGCTTAAAAACTGAACTCTGTTTCTCTTTAGTTCTGATTTTGGGGACAGAAAACAGATCCGAGACCTTAAGTTCAGAAATGTATATTGGACCTAACCTTTAAATTATTTATAAACAGCAGTAGTATTTTGAAATCAGTTTTTGGACAGACAGGTAGCCAATGTAAAGCTCTAAGAACTAGTATAGAGTGAAATAAGGTTTAAGCGAAACCACCTGAGGTTTGCATTAAAAACACCATAGACAAACTCTAGATAAGGTTGAGTAACATTTTGTACCGTCATTGAAGTATTTAAATGATTTTCCTTATACTGTACGTACAGTAAAGGATTATCTGTCTACAGTCAGTGTATTTATGACCTGTGTAGAGCTTAAGGCTAGTCTTCAATTATTTTTCTCAAAACCTGTAAATGCGGTTCATTCATTCATATGTGGAAGCATCATCAAAATATATCTACTTGCATGACAAACCATGTCTAAAAACAAAACCCATCATTAATGTGAAGTTCGGATCACACGCCTGACATGAGCTGGGGGGGGGCCGCGTGCGCCAACCCGAGCGCGAGGATGTAGTGTATGTTGTTAACTAATGGTAATCTGACCTTTGGTTAAAGCTAATCCGCAATAAATTCTGGGTTTGTTGGGAGCCGCATGAAAAGGTTATCTGGAAATAGAATATGCAGTGTATATAAATATAGTTAATTAAGTTACACAAGTCCGCCTCAAGCATCCTGCGTTCCCTGGACTCCCTGGCACGCCGCCCACGCCGGAGGGCCCTCGTTACTGAAACGCCACGCGGATCTCAGCAGAATATTCAGCGGCACCGTAATCGCCGCGTTCCAAAACACCTCGAGAAATGATCAATTGTTCCCAGCAGACGGCGTCGGATGATTAAACATCCCTCTTGGCTGTACAGCATGTGATCTTTAACCCTATAGTTTATCATAAAGTGCTCCCCGTGTCATTAGCGAAAGCCCCTCTCGCGCTGGTCTGCTTGGGTGTGGCCCGATTCCTCAGAGCGCTCCCATTTAGTGTGAAAATGGGAGGTGATGAAATATTTAATCGTGCTGAGAGTTGGCGGGAGAAGCCAGCCCTTAATTACCGTCCCCTATTGAGAGCTGAGGTCAGAGGTCAGGTGGAGTAAGTAGCCACAAAGCGGAGAAGAGATGGTATGGGGGAGGAAGCTACTGTACTGTAGGTGGAGAGTCAGTGCTGAGGGCAGCCACACCATGGACAGGATTCCTTAAGAGTGCTCCTCAACAAATGCAACAGTGGATCTTATTTCTGCATTCTACCAAACCCTTCCACGTGTTGTGCAGTTTGTAGATTTTGCTATTTTGCAGATGTTCCCCTATTATGGCATGCCCAGATTCTAAAGATGTGCAACGATATCCTATCTTAAAAGAAAAAAAGGACAAGGTCACACAAATAGTACAACTCTGACAGCTACCAATCTCCAGCTACCTTTTAAATTTATGTTGTTACTGTGTATATTATTTTTATTCCTAAACCTATACTGGGGTAGTTCATTATTCCAAATCAATGTGCAGATTGTGAAATGAGAACAAAAGCTTCCCCCTGAGTGGCTCCATGATGATATGATGATGAAGCATGACTTAATGATAAGAGTATGCAGTAAGAACAGGCCCTGCTTTCCTTTCCTCAGGCAAAATATCAAGTGCCACAGGCTACAAGGCTCCAAGGCTGAGGCTGTCTTGTAATGTGGAAATCTCAAATAGGTCTCTGCACTCTCTGCATATAACAACACCTGCCTCTCAATGGATTTGCAATCCGACAAAAATATGTTCGTCATTGTAAGTCTTGGACGCAGTAATGCCCACATTCCCCAGGTTGAATGTACTTAATTTTTTAGGTGTTGAACAGATGTAGGTCTATGAACATGGACGTTATTACTGCTAGCCTTGAGAAATATAACCTCTTGCTCCTATAATGATTGGATTGGATTTTAGGTTTTATGGTCCCCATGGGGCAATTTACATTGCAACAGTAGTGAACACAACAAATACACATCATACAACAACTAATACATTAGTAAAAGGAAGAAAATAAAAACATAGGCCTACATAAAACTCATCATCGTAATAAAATTGCAATGAACAATTTAAAAGCACAAAAGCAGAGTCCATTGTTGAGAAGAAACCTTGTTTCTCCATCTTTTGTTTTTAGGTTTTTAATCAATTTTATACCTTGTCATATTTGCATTTCATGCAAAAATGTGAAAATATCTGCTTTTCGCTGTTTGAAAATAGTTGAAATGTTTCACCTACAGTAGGCATATAATGATGTGCCCAAAATAGGTTTGCCAGGTTTAAAGTAGTTAACTGTGTCTGTGGGTTTTATAAATAAATAACCAATAAAGACAATGAACAAGAGCTTGTGACTAAATAATGACTAGTAGTGTACATTGGATCCACTGGAACACAGCCAATGTTTCCCCCCCATTTCCTGAAAAGTAAAGGTTTTGGACATACTGTATGAGGTTTCTGCCTGACATTGACCATAATAGTGTCTATACAGTCTACTGCTACAGTCAAATTTTTTCATACATCAATGCTATTGAATACCCTTTACATCTGTGTGTTGGTTATAAAAATAGTGAACCAATGAAGTATTAAAAAGTGCTTCTGACAAAGCCTCTTAACTACATTGGACCCTCAAACTGTCTGCTAAAGCAACTAACTCTCCCCATCTCATGCAAATTGACAATATATATAATGTCACAAAACCAACTTTGATGAGGCCGTATTGCTTTGTTTTAAAAAATATAATTTCCTGAAAAATGTATATTTCTCATTTCCTGAAAAAGGAACATTTTGGAGTTAGGTGGTTTTCATCCAGACAGCAGAGATATGACAGTGTGAGTGATAATGGCAACTGATGAGTTTTAATGGTAGATATTTGCAACCGGCGTGATTATTTTTGCCATAATTACTGCAACTGTCATGTTAAATATGTCACTTTGAGCAGATGACACCTTGTCACCACATGCTGAGTGAGTTCACAATGATTACATTAGGAGTCATTTTGACAGACCAGAGTAATTTAGTCACATGCTTGATTTAGCATGACACGAATGAGCAGCGGAAAAACAACAGATGAACTACAACGGAAACCATCATCGCAAAGTACAAAAATATGTAGGCTATTCTTTGCTCTGGTTCTATAAGAACCAGGGCAGTGTCAGGCCATTTCCTTTTCATTTTAGTTGTGGTAATTAATCTACAGCAGTGGTTTTCAAACTTTTTGTGCCCCAGGCACCCCAAAAGGCATGTCAAAAAGGACGACAGATTGTAAATGGTTAGTAGCCTATATACTATACTGTACTGTATATGTTCAGATATATTTTAGGGCGAATAATTTCTCTGCATTGGGAAATGAGCCTACCAGTGTGCATCGGCAGCTACTGCTCTACAGTTTAAATTATGCTGATATCAAACTAACAAACTTTAACTAGCTTATGCTGCTAGGCGGCACAGTAAAGTCCAACAGCTGATGCGTCATTTATACTTTGATTTTGCAACTGTGTAATCTATTAGAGGTGCTCTGATCGATCGGCCACGATCGTGATCGGCCGATATTCACTCCAAATGACTCAATCGGTGATCGACAATTTCCCCCGAGCTGGAGAAAAAATATTTTATACAATTTATAAAAGTGGTATAAAAGTCAATCAGGAATATAGTTCAGTTCAGTCCAGTTTATTTTATTTTCAAGGTTGTTGGACAGCAGAATAGTAAACAAATGGTAATAATAAAGAAAATAAAATAAAAATTATCATGATCGTAATTGTCCAAGTCCCTGAAAAAGGGATCAGGGAGAAGCAAAATGCTTGTGGAGCCCTATCCCTGCCTGTAGTATAATAGTGTTATGCATCTTTGTGACAGGGCTAAACATTCTCCCCTTCCTCCCCACAGACACAGGAACAGTTCTGATGTGGGTTTTACTTTTGACATATAATCATTTTTGAAATATTCAGAGACTTGGTTCCCTTCCTCCCTTTTGTTTTTCGCTTCACCAATTCTCTACACTGAAAATAGCAGATCCATATGCTCACTTGTAGATCCTCTATTTTTGCAGAATGTTTGCCATGCCAAGAATAGGGGCGATCTACAAGCACAAAATGTAGCCCATCGCATTGTGATGCATTACACGACACTGGTGAGCGAGTGTAAACGTGGCTTCATTGTTCTCTGCTCCTGCATCGACAGCCGACAAACCTTCACAAACAACTAACAGATAATACCACCGTCACAGGATTCAAAGGAAAACCTTCAGCAAAGGTATCCTGCTGCTCACACCACGCGTCCTGCATGCGAAACTTCCCCATAATTGCGGTTAATTCTCAAACTCCCGCCATCCCCTGCATCTCTCTCCAAACAGAGGATGGAACAGACACACAGGGAGGGGACAGAGACGTGTAGGAGCGGACGTAGGCCGGTGGAGAAGAAGAATGGAATAAGCTTGTTGAAAGTGGTCTGCCAGCGGGGCCATGCAAGCCTGAACCTGCATCCGCGGCAGCAGCGCCGCAACCCGAGCTGACACCAATTAGGCCTCCTCCCGCCTGGCTGCCCGATAGATTTCAGCCCGGTTCGCCGTGTGACGCCGACCAATTATGGCGGATTGACTTGGCATCGACTGGATTGTGACCTGAAACTCAGATTTATTTTTCACGTGGGCTGATAGGAGGAGGAACTCGGGGCTGTTTGAAGGAAGGGGGTACGCCGGAGCATTTCAATCACCGCGTACCTCCCACCCTCTCCCACCCTCTCGCTCTCTCTCCCCTTTCCCTCTCTCGCTCACCCACACCCACACATTGCCTCTACCTCGTTCGTTCCCCCCTCTCTCTCTTTAATGCTAATCGGTTCAGCTAGCTGCTCGCTCACGTTATCGAACCGGCGAGATTGTGCTATAGTGGGCCCTATATCTGTCTGATTTAAGAGGTGTCGTAAGTAACACGCATCTCCTGACCCAGCATCCAGCCTCCATCGCCTCTTCTCTTCACACTTTATCTGTCCCCGGTGTCCATAAACCATTAAAGCAAACAAATTAGAGGGTGCCATACATACATAGATTACATTTGCCGTTTCAAAATGGTGAAATGCATCAGCCTTTGTCATGTCTGTGCTACAGCTATTAGCCACCGCGACGTAGCAATCAAAGAAAGTTTGTGCCTATTTTGGGACTGTAAAAACTAAATCACTTAACTGATTTCAGGCTACAGTATATGGCTTGCTAAGATAATCCAACGCCACGGGGTAAGAGCTACATGCTGGAAACCCAGTTTGCAGCATCCAGCGCTCACAAGGTTGGAAGTGTGTACGTGTGTGTGTGTGTGTGT
>OOFJ01048928.1:0-17269 GCA_900323375.1 Benthosema glaciale
GGGAAAGAGAAATGAAAAAGAAGGAGAGCGGTTTAAGGTTTTACGCGAGCGTGTTTAGTTTCACCCGGGCAGCTGAAGCTAAATGTTTTGCGATCATTATTCAGAGAATTTATCCCCTTTCTAATTCAAACCACAACGATTACTCAAAACAGAGCCAGTAGTCTTTTCTCTAACCACCAGCTCCGTCCTTAGCGAGGACTCAGGGGGGCTGAGGACTGTCAGCAGCTCAGGGGATAGGGTTCCTCCAGCCGCTAAAACCCCTCATCACCAAATTAGGAGAGGTGTAGTCCCCTGGCCCCTCCGCTGGAAATGTAATCAAGAAACATAGTTTTCAAAATAAGATTTAAGTTGATGATGAGGGACAGCAGATATGTAATAATACTTTCTGGAAGGGATGAACGGCGTCACACCGACCTTTGGTTTAGGTCATAATAGAGGCTTTGTTTAGAGTTCATGTCAAGCCAGCGTAAAAGAAAAAAGAAAAAAAAAGAACAAAACAAAAAGAACCTGAAAAAAATAGCGTGTCTGTAAACTTAAATAAACCAAACTCAAAAGTTGCATTAGACAGCGCTCTGACAACACACACCAAGGAAGATAAAACCATGAATAAGGGGGAGTCGATTCATGGGATCAGAAATGGACAGGGCCAAACTCCGTCTGAAGTTAATAGTTTTCACATCCATTCTAGTCGGAGGAGAAGCGAATGCAAAGTGTCGGGCCGGACAGTAAGCCAGCCTAGGCTTAGTTGCAGCTGTGCTCAAATTGAAGTGGCACTTTCTATCAGAGGCCTTTCACCAGACAACTCTATTCTGCCCTCTCTCTTCTAACCTTCATGACACACAGACGCCAATAATAAAAAATAAGGGTGGTCATTTAAAACATGCAGCCGTCATTGAAGAGACAGACTCTGGGTTTAACATTGAGTGGGAAGATCCGCGGTGTGAACGTGCCAGCTGATGGAGTTATCCCTCAGAATGAGAAATAGATTACTTTGACGTTTCCATGGCCGCCATTCAAAGGGGGGAGGGCAGCTCAAAGCCCAAACTCTGGGCAGAGTTTATGTTTCACTTTCACAAAAAAAAAAAAACCCGTCCACCCCTGTTATCTTGCATCAGTTCAAAAAGAGAGGATGGGGTATCGTCCGTTTCAACTTCCCGCCTACGATGAAACATTACATCGACGGCGGACAGAGCTGGAATGCGGATCATACTGCTCCACTTTTAACCCCCCAAGCCCTGGTCAAAAAGGGACTGCTTTACCCGTGCTCATCTACGGAACACAACAAGAAGAAACAAAAAAAGAAATTTAGCTGCTCAAATGTTCAAATGCATTACCTGACGAGGACTCCCGGGGCTCGAGAGCATCATTTATCATAAGAACCTTTAGATTAGTGGCCAAGTGCCTTTTTCTTCTAATCGTTTATATATACGTGCCACAGCATGGAGAGACAAATGCGTTGACCTGATAGATCTTGTACATTAGCCCCCTAGAATTGATGAGTGAAATCAGAAGGTCAGCGCTTGGACGCCGGCTGCTCATGTGTCTTTGATTACACACTCCCACCGAGTACGAGGCAGGCAGAGATGTTTAAGCTATCAGGCAATCAGACCGCCGAGAGACGTGAAACTCAAACCAGAGACAGGAGAGGAGAGGACTGCATGGGAACCAGAAATAGGGAAAGAGAGGGTCTCTCAACGAAGCTCTTCAACAAATGCCAGGGGTTGGAGAGGAAATACTCACTTGTACTTCTATCTCTGTTTTTCTGGCAGCCGGATATTGCAGTGAAATAAAACTGTAATATAAAGCAATGTTCATAAATGCGCGAGTGGCTCTGTATGTGGTACTTAAAACATGCTGACATATGGTGCATCAATCAAAACATTGGAGGAAAAATAAATGCAATCTATTGCAAGCTCAGGAAATGGGTATTGTGAAGCTTAGCAAAATACAAATAAAATGTTTCCCACATTACAACCCGAATATTTTTAAGTAAAACATTCTAAACTTCTAATCTGCTCTGATGTCAACCACTATTCTTCACATATGGATGTTAATTAGTTTTTTGGTTTAGTATGTTTTTATTTTCAGCTTTGTTATCGTTGTTATTATTTACAGATCAATGTTAGTCTGCTCACTAATTGCGATTTATTGGGGAACCACTATGAACAAGAAAGAAAACATATAGACTTGACTTTCTCAGGTTGGAGAGAATCTTTCTAAGCCTTTGCATGGAAACCATTCCATGCAGTAACTGAATTGTGGCATTACAGTGGAAAGGTGTGTGAACACACACGTCTGTGTGTGTATACACAGTATGAACGACATTACGTCTGTTAGCTTGCACCAAAAATACGTTCCAGATTACCACTGTCCGCACAGTACAGTAAGCCATTCAGCACTTAAAAAACTGGCAAAAGATGTCAACTTGTAGAAAGGAGCTCGAAAGCCAAACAGGAAGCCGAAATCATTGGAAAAGAGAGAAAAGTGTGGGCGGGAAAAGAGGACAAGGTTACGTGAGGGACAGTGGGCCTATAAAAGGAAGCCTACCGTCTAGGTTATCTATAAGGAACCACTTATCACCAGCGCCCAGCTCCACACTGTGACTGATGGGCCTCCACAGACCGTGAGTAGAACGACACTATCTGGTCCACACAGCACTGCTCTTTAAACACAAGGGCAGAAATATGAAGCATTGTTTTCTCCTGTGCCACTTGGTTAACGCATTGTATGCATACTGTGTGGTCCGTATTCTATTTTTTAACCCATCAAGACCAGAGGCTGATTCTACAGACGCCTTCTAAATCACAGTAATTCATAGCAGTTAAAACATAGCAGAGGTATAAGCTCACAGTGCGGCATGCTGTATGTCTTGTATGTCTGCTACTTTAGAATATGCAAGAATATGCAATGAAAAAATCTAAAATGACACAGACGCTTTCCCGGTTTGAATGAGTTTAATCGTTTCCTTCTTTCCAAGAACCACGGCATGCATTGCTAATGAAGTAACCTAAATGCTAAATTATGGTATTAAAATATAAAATAAACTCTGTAACTGCTGATTAGCATGATGCGCAAAATCATTGACTTAAATATAAATTGAGCTCTGAAAATCTGGAGCTCAATTACTGAAATCCGATGCAAATATACTACTAACAATTAACACTGAGTAACCTATACCATACACTGACATGTATAGGCTGATACTATCTGAAGGGAAACAATACCATGTGTGTTTAATGCCTCGATGGATAGATCAATAAATCACCAGAGTACCCGGGGAAAGGTAATCCTCCCCAAAAAGCTGTTAAACACTTGCTGTGTCATGAAGCCAGCACAACCAGAACTAAAATATGCACTCCTCTTGTCTGCACCGGAGAGAAATAAAAAGACTCATTCCCTCTACGCCATGCCATTCCTTAAAACCAAAAATGTTTCAGCAATGTTGGTTGATCGAGGAACAAAAGCTGCTTTTTTCTGTTCAATCGAGTATATTTTAGCTGTAAAGACAGGTTGTGGCATTGGGTAGGGAGCCGTTTTTTCCCCCCATTTAATTTCCTGTGACAAACCACAGAGTTCATGGTTCAATTCTTTCTTTATTGCTTGGGAGGAAGAATCATCTGATGATTCCTAGACTCCTTCGTCATCATCCATCGCGCAAGGACGTTGCTTGTCAAAAAGAACTGATCTACAAGCTAGCAATGCGTCGCCATCAGTTCAGTGCCTTCTCTTTGACAAGTAATATCGTTCATCGACTATGAAGCTCTTCAATAAGGCTGGTTTTAGAGTGTTGTGGAGATGCATGACAGGTCACACAAATGCCCTATTTTGAGGGACATTGCTAGCCACTCCTATATACAGGTTTAATGTTTGTTTTTCAACGATGTTTGTTTTAAAAACTTCACACAGGTGTGATTTTTAATATTTACATACCGTATATAGCTTTAAGTCTACCAGGTGCTATGGGGTGTTCGTTATGAGTATTTTAAGAAAAAAGAAAAAAAAGATAAGCCACTTGAAAATCCCTTTGGCCTTCAATGTCTCCAGTCAGCATGGTAAAAAAAAATCCCAGACTTCGTACAATAACAACCGCCCTATAATTATCTTCCCATCTTCGGCCATCTCCCTGTGAATTTCTATAGATGTGGACATCTATGACAGCAATGTGTGTGTGCGCACGCGTTGCTGGCGCATACGGTAAGCATCCGTGTGTACACTGTTTGTCACAAGGCTATCTTTGTGTCAGGAAAATAACACGCTGCATCTTCCGTAACACTGGGCAAAATGCAGGCCTGAATTCCCATGTTAGATTGATTTTTACAAAAGAGCCATTCTAATCCGGGCCCACTCCACTCCTCTCCAGGATCTCGCAAAGATGACAAAATGCTGTCGACTTCTTCCTGGAATGAAACCCGGAAGGTCAACTAAAAGGAAAAAGAAAGACCGAAAGAAAAGGAATGAAAGGGAGGGGAAAGGGAGTACAACTGAGAGAAGGGGAAAGAGAAAGAAAAACACACTCTACAAGTCTGATGACATAAATCACGAAAGCTTCCAAAAAAAGTGAGTTAGTTAAATAGAAATAACAAAAAAATATTATTTAAATGAATAGACGTTCCACAGTAAAAACAGGAATTTGTGGCACAGATAGAAATGCCCGTGGCACAGTTTACTTGCGCCTTTCCCTCCCAGTGCTGAAGGCAAGCGGGTAGGCAGGAGGAGGGAGTAAGGGGGTGCATATATCACCAGGGTGCCGCTTTGTGTCCTGCTCGTCGTTTCCACCACACAGCGGCTGTGTCAAAGCCGCTAGCAGGCTCAAAGTTAAATGACAAATTTGGATAATGCACAGACACAACCCAGCTAAAATAAATAGGTGACATGGGGGCTTAGCCAGAGCTAAATCCCGGGGCTGCCGGAGACCTGAAGTGCACGGATTACACCCCCGATGCCTTAAACAATGTGCCCAAATGTGCATCCTTAAAAGCATGAAATCCGTGGAGCAAGCAAGACTTGTCATTCGCCGTTAGTATTTTAAGTTCCTTGTTACACCTCGGTGTGCTGCTGTGACCCAAAAGAAACACTCGCAAAGCCCAAGAGGAACCTCCATTGTGGATATCTATTTTTCTAGCTGCAAAATATTCACCAGGAGGATGTCATAACAAAGGAAACAATAAAAGAGGCCACGTTCCTGCACGGCAGGGGGTATCCACCACATTATAAATAGGGGGAAAGACAATGACACAGGCATTGACGCTTCAACAGAAAATGCTGATGTCTTTGTTTACGAATTAGTTAGCTGGGTCAAATCAAGCCAGCAACAACCTGGACTTCTTTACAAATCCAGAACATTTTACTTTTTTTTTTTTTTTACAAGCAATAAACATTGTTACTGTGACACGCAGAGGAATCTAATACTTATGCCAATACCTTTAACAAAATACATCCTATTTGCGAATCGATCCAACCCTACTGAAAGAAAGCCACTGGCTTTCGAGGACACCGCCATGTGTGGAAACCTCTCTCAGTCTGCCCCCTCATGTCTCTTTCTCTTGCCCACATCTCTGACTTCAGGGCGAGGGGTGCATTGTGGCATGGCACAGGTCTTGAAGGTGTCACATGGCCTCCACAGAGGTGCCGGTGCCCGTCCGTGGGGAAGCAAGGCCCTGTAATGTCCAGCCTCATTGGATCAGCGGTAGCCACGGCCCCTGGGCAGCCTCTCTCAGGTGACACCCCCTATCTGCTCTGTCTGCATGATGGCTTATGTTACCGGGTGCATTCACCCGGTCTACCACGTCCGTGCCACATTACCTTACCTGTATAGTTGCAAGCATGTGCGGTAGTACACACACATACACATGCATACGGTGGTGCACTGTCGTGACAAGTTCTAAGTCTGAGAGTGTATGTGTGTAACCAAATTGACCAGCAATGGTCCTTTTGATTTTAGTAGTATCCAGTATATGAATTGTAAAATATGTTTTACAAGCAGAGACTGGAGTTTATGAAAATAAATGAATAAAGATTGTATAGTTTAAAAAAAAGGTTCTGCACAGCACAACTGACCATGTAACAAAGATAACTTGTCCTCACATCTCAGAGTGTCCAGCCGTAGTATTCCATTCATGTTCAGAGATAAAGGCATTATCAGCTGAACTCAATAAGGCTTGTCTACAAAATAGCAAGTCATTACAGCATTAATTAGTCATTCCTGGTTGTACTGCTTTGGGAAGTTCAACAAAAATGATGGACATATCCATTAAAAAGGAATATATTATGCAATATCTAGCATCAAAGAATTTAATTTGATGTCAAGGCAATCAGATTGAGTATGCCTGAGCCCATAACAGCATTATCATGCAATTTCAGCTGTAAAACCTACAGCATACAGTACCAGAAATAATTGGAAAAAGTTCTCCAAGAACTTGAGATGTCTGATCACGGCTGTGTCAACTAATATAAAACATCATATAAATCAGTTTTTTATCTCGCTGTTAGCCAATATGCCAGAGAGCAGATTAGTAATGTTGTAGTGCAAGTACTTGGATGGAGTTCTAAGAATAACGACTTCCACATTAATTGCCATTTTGCTTCCATTAAGCATGGGGAAAAGTGCAAAAACAAAAGACAAAAGCCTAATATAATTTCTCATAATCTCTCTGTACAAACGCACGTTGAGTGTGCGAAACAGCTTTACTATTAATTATGGGTGGACACATTTTAATCTAAAATGCAACATCACATGCAGTTTCAAAATCTCAAAGATGAAACATAACAATGTGTGCACATGCATCAACAAATCTCCAAGTGGTCAAGCCGGATGATGTATAATGGCAAACCAAAAAGTCTTAACCCCCATTTCATACAGGGGAGAAATGAGCCATACTGTCCCATTATATTGCCATAAATCATTTTTTTTGTGGACGGCTGACAGCTTTTTATCAGATCTAACCTTTTCAAGCCTCCATTAGGAGCGCTAACATTTTCAACTCTGACACATTTGCAGTTTACGAATCTCACAGCTGATTAACTTTGGGAAGGGGCAAGCCGGCGACCACGCTCATTTCCACAAAGGCCGTCCATCGTCTCAGCCCAAGAGGAATGGATGGGAGGGGAGGGACGGGCAGGGTCTGAATCTAATTATTTAACTCCACATTTACCCTTTAATCTGCTATATTGCGCTGCAAAATGGTTTGGTTGCAGAAAATCTCTCTCTTATCTCGGGGTAAAATGTTCAATGTGATATAATCTATTATTTGAAAAATACGTTCCACTGTACACACGCACTGCAATGAAGTCACCGCCAGGTTCCCTTGTAATCTGACAAACAGGGAGCAGTTCGGTTCAGGGAAGACAATCGCCAGACTCAAAGAAGCTGTCAAGCTTTTCTTTTTTTTGTGAGTTGAACTTTGGTGTGGAAGGAGGATGGATTCATGTTGATATTCTGACAGTGAATTGCCAATTGTCATGTTGATTTGTTTTTTACAGTGTGTGGAAACACATTTTCTATATGAAAGCAATAAGGATTGATCCATTATTATAAATTGATTAACCGATTCATCTTCCTTCTGCTTCTCCAATATAAATAACACAGATCTCCACTGGCCACACAGGAGTGATTCTAAAAACCACAGCCTGACACAACATACTCACTGAGAGCAGCAGTAATTTTCCTGATTCATCATAAACAATAGTGCCAGTGATGTGCCAGGCCCACGACAGCTACTTAAATCACAAGTCAAACAGAAATATCGACAAACGCATTAGACTCAAAAACAATACAAAATATCAAAGAAACTTTGCCGCAGTATTCAGTGTCTGGATAGGTCCTGAATTCATACGAGGCAAGTGAGACCACCGTATGATTAGACAAATGCAAGACTAGATCATTTGCTGCTAGAGGGAGAGTTATAGGGGCACCTTTGCCAACCATAATTGATTTAAGCACGCCATGATCAGGGAGGGGCAGTTAAGGTGGTGCGATGCCAGTGCGCATATTTCATTACATGCTGTGTTTAACCTTACCCACTTCTCCTAAAACACACAAGAGGCTCATTATGTGTTTAATATTCACCAGCAGGTGAATAATTTTTATGCAAGTCTGATAGTTGGGCGAGATGGATAACTCAATTATCTGAACATCCGTCAGAGCACAGGGCTTCGTCGGCTCTGGAACACCACCAGCTAAGATTGATGGCTGGGAGACACCAATGGCTGCTGCTCCGCCATCTCATCCAGGCACTGGGCCTGAACATGCCATTTGATTCGGCAGAAGACCGTTTTTCTCTCCCTTTTCCCCCTCCTTTTCTCGGGAGCCTTGTAGGTGAAGCGCCATTACCCCTCACTCCACTGAAGAGGGGTTTATTATGAGGTTAGTGCGTTGGCAAGACTATTGTTTGGATGATAAATGCAGTTGGTGAGGGCTTTCGACGGAAAATTTGTTATGTGGGGGTGTTTTTTTCCCCCCCTTCTCTTTCTTCTCTTCCTCCCAAAGACACATGTCACCATTGCTCACTTCGCAGAGCTCGGGGGAAAATGGGGAACAATTAACATGAAGCTACGGGCACAGCATTTTGGTTAGAGGTAAAAAACGTAAAGAGGAAATTCATGAAAATAAGCAAATCACTTCTAAGTCAGGGACAATTAAGTCATTACAGCCGATATGCCATTTCAAGGTCAGTCAGAGGAGAGACAAAAAGGTTGAAAGTGAAGTGATGAAGTCTGTTTTTACCGAATAGACAAAAACACAAGCCGTTGGACCTCTAAAGTCCATGAAATGATACCGCAAATACGAGAAGGGATGTCATGTTTTATATCTTCGCGGCAAACAATTCCTTGACCAACAATTAATCGACTTCAATATTCCGCATACACATGCACTCCTACGCACAAGCATGTGCAATCAGAAACGTACATACATTACATGCGCCCGCACACACACACACAGCTACTACGGAGGCATCTCCATCAACAATACATTAAGTATAACAAAAAGAGAAAGAGGGTGCACATTTTGAAATGTCAGCAAGTAAATGTCAATTAAAAATTACAAGGGTGCTGCTGGAAAAGGTGGGGTCTGAAGGGATTGACATTTCTTTTGACACGGCAGCGTTTATCTGACCGGGCCGCCGGCTGACATGATGGGATCTACGTTGTCAGTTCCTTAACACGCTCGGACAAGGCCGCCGCGCTGAATATCAATGAAAGATACCCATAGGCACAAATCTTTGGGCTCAGTCCGAAATGTCCAAGCAGTCCGTTTGTATCCTGATATCTTCATTCGATCTAATGCCATTGTTATCTTCCTGTTATAGCAGGAAGACGGACAGACACATGGCATTTTCCTTAAATCCAATACAGGGAAGCACATGGACTTGCGGGGAGGCATGTGGCGTTCTGGTTGTCGTGCTGCCTGTGGTACTAATCATGCGACCTAATGGGAATAAAAGATTCCCTCTTAAAATGGACTCGTATATCATGTCATGTTTGACTGACTGAGGCAGATCTCATTCAAGTGTTTTCTCATTAAAACGCTAGCAACGTCTCTCATGGTCTAGGAATGTTCTGGAGCCGAGGCCAAAGCTTTTTTTTTTTAGTCCTGGTCAACAATTTTCTTACAGACCTTTAATGAGGCCAGCTAAAGAAGACAACCATCAAAGATGGACCCTTCTCAGAGAGTCACACCTCAGTGATTCTGAGTTCCGGGGGTCGCTAGCATGATCAAATGCTACACAGATTTTCCTTCTGCACACAACAGGGCTTTTCCAAATAAAACTACATTAGACAGAGGGAATAAAATACACTGTTGATTATGACCTTGGCATCGTCCCCTGTTCATTTTAACTGCACATTGTTATTGGATGAATCATCCAACCCTGGAAATCAGATGTTTGGTTTGATGGCAGCTGCAGAGTGAACAAGGAAGTCATTTCTCCATAAACAGAGGAATCATTGATGTTCTATTGATGTTCATCTACTTCATTTAGTTTTTAACAAACGTGCCAAGTAATACAACTGTTAAATAATCTCCTAGAAGCACTTACCAGTGCTACTTTCAAAGCAAAACCTCTTATATATTATTTTTCAAGATTCAGATTCAAAACCTTGTGGATCTGCAAAACCAAAAGTCAACTTTCATAAGTTGACAAATGTGTGGCTGTTGCAGGAAGGTAAACTGCACATATTAGCTGCATGGCTTCATGTCCAACTCAATATGGCCTATATAATTCCTAAGCGCTGGTTCAGCATTTGCTCACTTGTGCACATGTGCAATTCCTATAGGAGAATAAAAAACTATCTGCATTCTGACCAGACCTGCACAGGTGCTTGTCTCTTGCACAGGGATGGGTACTTACTTAGTTACTTACTACCTAACTGCTTACAGTATCTCTTGAACCACAATCATACAAATCCACACCTCCCACTACATTTACTGGGGGGGATGTGGCTCAGGATGTAGAGCAGGTTGACCAATGATCTCTGGGTCGGCGGTTCGAGAGAGAGAGAGAGAGAGAGAGAGAGAGAGAGAGAGAGAGAGAGAGAATAATTCTCTGCCTGACAAGACTGTGCCTTCTCTCTGGACACAGCGCCTGGTGTCTGGAACCTCCCAGCACTCTAGTCCAGAGACCAATGTCACAATGTGTGTCAGCCAGCCATCATTGCTCAGGGGGGTCGGGCGGTACCAAGGCCAGTAGAGGCAGTCTGGGTGACATTTGAGCTCAATGATTCTGAAAGTCCTGGCCTAGTCAAGGCAGAGAGGGAGGGAGACGGGGAAGGATGGAGAGGCTACAGATGAATGCCCTTGCCCTCCTAGGTCCTCTCTCCGTGTGTGTGTTCCACGGCCTGACACAAACCAAGAGTTACTAAACTCATTGAGGTCTCCATGACATCCAGTACTGTGGCACGAGCAGCGACTGACCAGACCGTTCAAACAATACAGTCCCCCTAAGTTGACATGCAACTTAAAGCGAGAATTCCAAGCTAAAGACTAGTGAATCAATAAAAAAGTATGTGTGGACTGCTACTTTTAACCTGTGTGAAGTGAGTGGCGCACAGTACACTCATCATGAATCATCATCATGATTCTTTTCAGCGTAGTTGGACATTGTTGTAAATTGTTGGTTTCTATGTTGCATCTTTTACCTTTATTGTGTGTTGTTTCCCCTGTTTTTATTGTAGATGTATTGTACAGCACTTTGTGACCTTGTCTAGAAAGGTGTTATTATTATTATTATCATAGTACATCATCATCGCCGAACTTCTTATTGACAGTTGATATTTGAAAGCCTTCTATATATACAACATATCAATGTTTGTGTTTACACTATGACGTCAAATTGTCCATTCATTGTCAATGGGAATTTAATGTTTGTGTAGGACAAAGTTATTGCACACACACACTAAAAGCTGGACAAAAAATACGGCTTTATGCTCCTTCAAACTTCACACCATTGCCCTGGAAATGCTGCTGTACTTTACTTTTGAAATTATGAAACATTGTTTTCACTTTGGGGAAAACATGGCTTCCCTGTGACAAGAATGCATAGATGCCAGGAATTTTCTCATTCTCTCTACATTCTCTCAGGAGACCATGACATGGCTGTGTATATTGTGTAATGATGTGTTTTACTGTACCTCAACACTTGCGCCGAGCGCACGCACGCACGCACGCACGCACACACACCTCTGTTCCCCCTCTGTGGGACCACGAGGGCCCGTTCCTGTCAAAAGGTTCTCATGACAACAAATGCCAAGGATTAATCACCCGTTTTCCCTGCTTCCCTTCACAAACAATGCGTGTACTCTAGAAAACAATCCTGCTCAGACAGGCCATTCAGACAGCAAGGGACTCCAGTGACCATAGTGGAGTTGACTGGGGCTCCAGTGTTTTTACACTGATGAAAACAAAATAAAAACTAATCCATGAATGACTAAAACTATGACTAAATATATTGACAATTTCATCAACAAATATTTTTTTTTACTATATTGTTAGGCAGGGACTAGTGGAAAAGACAAGTCATTTTACGTGTTCTGAAAATAACACTTGTAGATCGGCTATTTTCAGCATGCTACCAAGTGTAAAAACTTAAATTACGACGGCATCTATGCCCGCCAAATTGACAAAATGAACTGTACATTTAATCGACTAAAAGTAAACTAAAACATTTCAGATGACTAAAATGTGACTAAAACTAAATGGAATTGTATTCAAAAGATTGTATTCAAAAGACTAAAACTAGAATCGAAATTTGCTGTCAAAATCAACACTGGCTCCACGGTGCAGTGTATAAGTGGAGAGGAGGTACAGTAGGACACACTGCGGTGCAGTGTGATGTACAGACGTAAAAAGTGGAAGTTTGGGGTTTGTGTGGCATGGTGAAGGAAGTGGTTAGTTTTGTCATCGAGATATGAGCCGTTTTCCTAAGGCTGAGAAAATGACAATGTGGTTGTGGTCAAAAGAAAAGAGAAGTTGGTAAATGACTGGCAGATTGAGGGCAAACGGTGCTGTGTTGTGCAGTAAAGTCAACCATATGCTTGCTAAAGATACAACAAAAAGTGTGATATACTGTACAGCAGGGGTGGGCAACTTTGACGAAGGAGTGGACCACTATATTTCCACACTCATTCCAGAGGGCCACATTGCATATTACTGTCATAGCAAAAATAGACGATTTTTGCTATTATTTGAATTGAAATCCTGAATTATTTTTTGCTATTTTTCAATTGGAATCTTGAAAATTACCATTTTTATTTACTTTCAAATGCCTTTAATTATAGTTATGTTAACTTTATAAACTAACTACAAATACATTGGACAAAAAGGCAATAACATTTTAATACTACTCATTAAGCTACTAATTTAGACTGAAGTAATTAAAGCGGATCATGTTTGCAAATCAATAATATATCACTATTCTGATATTAACATTTCACATTAAGTGAAGGTGGGGCCGGCAGTTGTCTATGTCTGATATACACCATACTACCAGGAGAAGAGAAGAGCAATTTATACAGTAGGTTACCTGTTCCAGTAGCTCCAGAACTGCTCGTTGAGGTACGTGCGATGACTGACATCATCCCCAAATGAGGCTTTGCTCTCAATCCAGTGGACAATGTGTCCTTCCACAGCTTCTTGCACAAAGAAACACAACAGCAACCATCAGAAGTGTGAGAAATAAAGTCACAGAAGCTAGAACTGCAGGGGACAAGTGGCATTTTCATCAGTAATGGGACTTAAAAATCAAGCATAATTTGGCTTGTGCCCACATAAAGCTTGACAGTTGAATAATCATATTTGAGAAAACCGTTGGAGGAGGAAAAATCTAAGCTAGCTGAGCTTAGCAGGCAGCTGTTTCAGATGAAATAAAATGTTGACATTTGTAATGGAAATACAAACCAATTGGGACCTCCAGGATAATGTCAGGCGTTTTGTCGTAGCCCTTGGCTCTCAGCTGGTTTTCATCTACGAGGAACAAAGTGTAGCATTTCAACATTTAGCTACAGTACAGTGTTTCCCAGTTACGTTCAGAATATAGTTATTCGGCGCACACTGGTAGGTATTAGGTAATAACAGGATAACAATGTATGCCTTTACTGCAACAGCTGAACATACAGTGAAAATGTCTGTCAAACACATATTCTAGGCTATACTAACCTCACACCTTTTACCAAGGTGGTGATAACAAATCCCCCAGTGTTGGGAAAAGCAAAAAACACACAGTAGAGGACAGGAGGCGCAGTGAACCCATTAGCTACATCTGCCACTTATTTGCTGCCACTGCACAAAAGTCTGTAACGCCCAGTTACGGTGCTGCTATCCAGTTTGCAGTTTGGTCGGGGCTTCATAAAGTATAAAGCGAGGGGACAAGGTTGGCATTATAGCCCGTGTAAGCCTGACCCCTGCCTGCACGGGCTGCAGCCATTGTCCTTGACTCCTGGCGCGCTTCGGCCATTATCCCTACAACACCTGATTTCTCCATTAAATCTCAGGCTGACCAGGTCATTCAATTCCAGGGGCCTGCCTCTTCGTCTCCAGCCAAGCTCAACTAATGGGGCATGGAGGGGGATCTCTGGGAGGTGGAGAGGAGGTGGTGTCAGCCAGGGGTTGAGGGAGAGAGCCGAAGGTCTCAGGAAGGCAGCCAGAGGCCTGTGGTATGGGAAAGGGGTTAGGGTGTGGGGGCTTTGCGGACCCTCTCCTCACACCTACTGGGCTGTTGACATTGTCATGCGGCGCCGATCGCCTTTTTACATCACCTTTGATTAAAATTAATGGCCCGTCCCCACTGTTGGGTAGCTTATTTCCAATCCATTTATCAGACAGGGTGAGGTTGCCTCAGTGGCCCTCTCGCCCCGCGAACTCTGACAGTTTTAGAACAGTCTGCAAGCACAGCCTTGTAAGAAAGGTCAGCACTTGGGGCCCAAATAAATGATATGGTCTTAATGACAGAGGGAATGACTTTTATCCTTCATCACTCATCTGACCGGGGGGATGCGATGGGATAGGGATGGTGATACAATGGGAAAGGGTAAAAAAAAATCTGTTTCACAATTTCACACCTGAACACTCTCTACCATGGCTTAGTATTCCTCAATGTGCGAGAGAAAAAAAAAAGTCCAGCTAAATATTTGAAAAGGGATTCATATCTATAAAATCCAGCCAGGCAAAAATAAATACTATTCTTGATAAATCCACACACACCATACAAATTACAAAATATTCCAAAGTATGACTCTTCCATTCAATGAAAGATCTCTTCAATGGTAATATTATACTGAAATTCTTTCCGCGTCCATTTGTCCTTCAGTAAGCTAGGCCAAGCAATCAATCATAACACAAAACATGTATCCCAGGAGAAACTGCCCTATTTTGTTCATCGAAGAATAAGAAGAAAAACAACACTGGGGATGAAACCTTAGTCGATGTATACAATAGAGCCAAACAAACATTAAGGGCTGCTTTTGAAGACCTTATTTCTTTAAATATTCATTATAGGCTAGTGGATAAATTAAAAATTCAGGGATATTTGATAACAGTTCCTGGTCGTTAGCCAATCAATGGGAGATAACACCCACTACAATCAGTCATGTCCAGGTTTCCATTTACCTACAGTAGCTTACAAACAGCATGACAAGGAGGGCTTCAGTAGCATGGTGTAAAGGGTCAGAGAGATGGCTTACCTAGAAACGATAGCTTCCTCTCCTCCAGCTTGTCTCGCAGCAGTACCTCGTGCTCTTGACCAATAGCACTGAGGGGGGTGGAGTCAAGGATTGCAACGTGAAGAAGAAATGTCATGTCAAGTTCACAAAAGGTGTAGTAGTAGTAGTATGGACCCCCTCCCCCAATTTGTGCCAGGGGCCCACATAACAGAAAATGTATCAGGTTTTCAAAAATAGATGATTTACGACTACAAGCACACACCATCTACATCGCTACGTGTTGTGAGCTTGTAAATGTATTTATATATACAGATTTTAGAATAGGGCCCAAGTGTTTTAACGGTTTCTCATTTTTGGTGGGGTTGGACCACCTGGAACCATCTCAAGGACCTAATTTTGAGAACCACTGACAAATTCTATACATTCTACAGTATGAGACAACTAAAATAAAAGTATTTAACAAAAGTTCACTTCAAAAATAGAATGCAGTAGAATCACACCATTTACCTGTCAAATAGGTTGCTATGGAAACCACAAGCCTAGCTTGCTGCGGCGTGTGGGTTGCTGTGGTAACAATGTCAAGATTGCAGAGTTGAGAAAGTGCATGCTCTTGTGAGCGTGCGTGAAAAAGAAAGAGATAATATGGAATATGTTCCCTGTAACCATGTTCTTTCCCATTCACAGTAAATGCATAGCAAAGCCACTGTTAAAATGTTTTCAGATCAAAAGTAATCAGCTTTAACTACAAATCTCCTAAGTACATTACCCAAATGAGCAAGACAAAACTTTTAAGAAAAACAGAAGATTGAACAAATGCCAATTTGGCAAAAGGCAAGCAGCCCCTGGCTTACGCATTCCTCTAAAATATATCAAAATGCTTTTACAATAAATGCCATTCTGAATCAGGAGACATGGCAGCGGTTGCACACATTCTGCATTTGCGAAGGCCAGATATCATATGCATAATTAGCTTTTTTTAGAAAAAAAAAAAAAAAGATGTAACTCCTGCAGGCATTATACCACCCACAACACACACAAATCACTCAAAAGGCCTGGCGATAAATACATGCATATACCCTAAGCAGCACACGTGCATCAGAGCCAATCTTCTGATGTGGAGATGGAGGCGTTCCAAAGCAGTGGGGCGGTTATCATGAACTCTCTGTGGCGGAGTGACTGAATGCAATCTGACACTGAAGGGAGGAAGTGTGAAAGAAAGGTAAAGAGGGGGGACGAGGACGGAGGGCAGGGTGGGACAGGGTTGACTGGCTATGAACAGGGGACCCAAAACAGAACCCCCCCCGCCACACACATGCAAGCATGCGCAGACACAATAACATGCGCACACGCACACACAGTGTCTCCTCCCCACACACACACACACATAGTGGATCGTGGTCTGCTCCCCAGCTGTACTGCTCTAAAATAGCCCAGACTTCCAGCCCCACCCTTGTGGTCCAAGCCGTGCCCCACACTATATGGGGACGGTAGCAGGCAGCAAAAGAAAAGACAGAACGTGTGTGCAAAGATAATAAAGGAAAAATACTGAGAAAGTAATACCGTAAAAGACTGTAAAATGAATTAAACCTGTGGAGATGGTTTATGTTGGAACGACATGTCAAGAACTCTCCATGGTGCTGATATGGTACAGAAATTGTCACAGCTAAAATGAAAACAATGCAGTCACGTGAATTAACTGATGATTAAAAACCAAAACAAATGTGATGGATGTAATTATTACTACATTTTCCAGTTATTTATTATTTTTTAGGGCCAATGAATGGAAGCATTAGCAAACAAAAGAAAAGTGAGTATTATGATCATAATACCAACCAAGGCGTATAAACCAGATCTCCCCCCAGTGGCATAGAACATTGGACCTGCTTCACTATGTGAACATGGAGATGCATTTAGATTAGTCTCCCCTCTCCTCCCCTCTCCTTCGCTCCCTCCCCCCCTCCTCCACCTCCTCCCAGCGCCTTGTAACAGTGATGGCGGGGCGGCGGCAGGCGGGGATGAAACACTTCCTCTGTGAAGCAGAACTTTTATGTCAGGTGAAGCCAGACACATCTCATCCCCTTCAATAGCTCCTCGTCAATTTCAGACTTAAAATTTTATG
>OOFJ01048939.1:0-12037 GCA_900323375.1 Benthosema glaciale
CACACACACACACACACACACACACACACACACACACACACACACACACACACACACACACACACACACACACACACACACACACACACACACACACACACACATTTTATATTGATTATACTGTATGCTAAAGTTTTATAGGCATTTCAGTTTTCTATAGGCTTTGTGTACTGTAGAACAAGCAGGTCACTAAATTCATTAGGACTAAGGGGTGGTTTCAGAGAGATTTATGAGGGTCTTTATGCATACAGTAGCCTAATTTATATTGAAAAGAACATGCACTTTTCAATAGGAGTTTAAAGTAAGCGTAAGCATTACATTACTTTAACTAAAGTAAAAACTTGACTGAGCAACTTCCACTCGGTAGTGGAATTTATTAATATCTGTACTTTGTACACCACAGATTAAAACTATTTGTATATGTGACAACAAAGGATGACAACAAGGATATACTTTTTTTTTCATCCTTTTTTTATCATCAACCTGCTTAAGTTACCCTCCCTTTCAACAAAATCAGGATACACAGACACACAGTCACAAACAGTCTGTGTGCAGATCACTCACAAACAGTCTGTGTGCTTTGTCTGTCTCTAAACTGTTCATCAGCACCTCTGTCACTGCTTTGTCTTTGTAGTGTGTGAAACAACACACCCTTCATTGATAAGTGCCACCGTGGGCGCCTGCTTCCTGTCCCGGCGGACATTCGGAAGTTGTTGCTATTTGAGACCCTTCCTCCTTCTACACTTTCCTTGGCAGCATCGGTGTGAAGTTTTTTTTATGTGCTTTTCCCCAGTCCTGAGTCCTCCATGGCTTATCCATTGTTTTCAATGTATTGTTACAGTAATAGTTGAACAGGGCAGTGTACATTTCCAGGCCACGCTCCATGCACTTGCATGGATCATTGGGAAGTTTGCTCTGTGATTCATGTCCTTTCTTTAAGAAGCAAAAGCCCACCAGTAGGGTCATGAATTAATTGGCACGCTCCCCAGAATTAATCATGCCAACTTAAATAGTCTGAACTCAGCTTTCTGTGGAGATGCTAAATGGACCTATTAGTGTGTAAATGTGAGCTTTAGCATTGACACCGGGATATTTCTCTCACACTAGACCTAACTTTGCACTTTTACATAATCTGTCGTAACAATTTTTGCAGTTTGTTGGTTGGTGGCAGTGTGTGTACTATATGTACATTGTATTATAGTCATTGTGTCTGCGATCATTTTCTTCATGAATGTTGTGTATTTCTCTTATCTTTACCCTACACTATGAAATGCTAGCAAGCAAATCTCAAAATTGAACATGTGGCTTGTGAAATGGCTTAGGGTTATATGACCACATTTTGCTTTGTCCTCTTTTATATCTAGCCAAGGTTTTTGACAGCCTATACACGCTGCACTAATTGTTTAATATTGCTTGTAAACAGGAGATCAGTGGAGGAATGTGATGCCCTTCCCCCTCTTCTTGGGGATGAGGGAACCTCCATTGTGAGCCGCAAGTGTGCTTTCATTCATGGTTTAATATGGGATGCCCTGGTTAACCACAGCACACTCCAAGCCCCAGTTCTCTGCAGAGACAGACTATCTGGAGGTTCTGAACTTCAAAAAATGTATGTTAGGCCTCTCTCTGCATGATCTCAATTTATGATATCTCTGTTGACCTGAAATTCCTCACATGAAAGAGAATAGAACCATGCCAAAAATGACCATGTGAGTGTAGCCCCATATGGAACCTCTCCCTTGGAGCTACGCAGCGGAGGGAGGGTTCCATATGGATTATGGGGCTTAATGTGAGCGATGACTTCTCGCTCACATTTGTTACACATTTCCTGGTTTCCCTGGTGGCTGAAGATTGTGACTGCCAAGCTGGTAGACTAGAGATACAACAAATCCAATCCAAACCAGTTTTAATATAAAAAACGATAAATAAATAAAAGACAAGATGTTGGACATAATCATTCCTTGGAAAACGTCTATTTTTAAGTTGTTTCGATTTGAGGACTGCCGAGTCACACTGAGCCCTCGGCCTATAATGAAATGTGGGTGAATTACTAATGATATTGTTCATCATTTTATGTCTAAGGAAGTTGATAATGCTTATGCACCTCATTTATTTGCTCCTAATGTAAAACATTTAATTAAACCTCTATATATGCCACACATGTTTCATTTTTAAGTGGTGCAACCACTTCATTAACAAGCTATGTGTGTCGGTCCCTCCCTCGGTCTGAAAATTGTGTTCACAGTAACGCTGGTATTTCTCGACGGTTTCGGACACGGGGCGGCTCGCCCCCCCAGGAACCCCCACACGGAGTTGCACCGCTTACTTCACACGTGTGTGATTTCTCTTTTCTTTTCAACAAGGTGAAAGAGCTTTGCTCAGGAGTTGCCTGTATAATGTGGCATACAACCTGACCCACAGTGAATCATCCCCTCGTGATGTTTGTCTAACTGTCACACAAAGAGTTATCCTACAACTGGTTTGTTCCTGAATGCTTGTGCAAGGAGAAACGTCACATTTCCTCTTTAGGCAGCTTTAGTCAGCTTTTCTCTCGGTGGAATGTTATTAATAAAAGGAGCAATGGTGGCCAGACACATCTAGACTACAATCTCTGATATGTGTGATAACAGAACAAAGAATTAACTTGCTTTGATTTTGTATCATGAACATAAACCATGTGTGTGCACTGCACATTTGTGTGACCCACCAAGCTCATATTTAGCTCTTGCATTAGAAATTAGTTAAGTGGATGCTTGGCACATATTCTTGCTGGTTCCAATCTTTCCTGGGGTAGTCTCCTTGCCAACACACAGGGGTATGTGCAGGGACTACAATAATTATATTGAATGGCATTTTGTACACCGTTCACATGGCAGCAGACCAAAATTACTTTAGAATAATTACTAGTCAATTCAAAGCAGTTGGCCAGGGTGTAATCTGTCTTGAAGATTGGTTGCCATTTGTGAGGTCTTCTATAAACAGCCAGAATATCACTCAGGATTTTACTTTGTATACACTTTACCACTAACTCCTTATTTTCTCTTTACATTCTCTATAGTATATTTAAATATAGAGAATGTAAAGAGAAAATGCTCTTATTGTTCATCAGAACTAACTGTGGACATGATAAATCCAGATGAATGCAACTATTAGAATGTCTTTCATTTAGAGATGCATGATATAATGGTAGAGTATCCGAATTGGCCATAACGGCCATAAAAAAATACCATATCGGTATTGGATCGGTCTAAAAATAATCCAGATTCTTTTCACTGATAGTGATAGTGATAACACAATGAAAATGTGATCGTCAATGGCTAAATTGAAAACAGACACTTTGAAAAAGACTATATTTATTGATTGATAGAATACTTTATTAACAGGCTTTGGGGGGCTCCCGCTGGCCAAGTGGTCCAGGCACATGCCACACATACTGTAGGCTTTTGCCTGACAGCATGTCGCATGTCCGAGTCCCGTTCATGACGACCTTTGCTGCATGTCTCTCCCCTTCTCTCTCTCCCTCTTTCCTGTCTATCCTCACTTGGTTGATACTATCAATAAAGGCAGAAACCCCAAAAACAAAAAACAGGCTTTGGGCCTAGGCTTGTTTCCATTCTGGTCCTCTGTATAATATCAGAATTGGTCAGAATCTGTATCGGCAGATATGAATCTGCAAACAATCGGAGATTGGATATCGGTCAAAATGTCATAATCGTGCACCCCTACTTTCATTAAGTCAGGTAGCAAATATTAGTCGCACCTGTAAACCTTTTGGCAATCACTCTCGAGGACATTTCAGAGTAATTAAGTTCAGCAGTAAATTTAGCCCACACTGTTACGTTTTCATTCACAGTACTACGGGAAAGTTGAGTTTGCTGCCAGCAAAGCTAATGTTTTCCATCTGTGTATTGTTTCGTAGCGTATCATGAACAGTGCCTCAGAGTTCATGGCTCATGGAGTTCAGAATCACTTAAATATCCAATTCTAATACATGTGAAGGAATCTGACTAGGGACAAAGGTGCAGTGACAAGACCCATTATTATTATCACTACTTACACATGATGCACGGACCATGGGAAGAAGTTTATTGTCTGCATCAACCGGTAACACACAGGATTCTGTCCCCATTACAATGCGCTAGAGACCCCTCTGCTGAGGTGAAGCACCACACCTACCATCAGCTCCCAGTACTTCCTGCACGACTTGCCGCACCCAAGCCGTGCTACTCACACGCTAAGTTGGCGGTGCCCGGGATCGAACCCATGAACTTGTGGTTCAAAGGTGAGAGCTCTAGCTATGTTGAGGACCAATCAACATAAAATAATCTGCCATAAGATGTAGCTATATACAGTAAAAAACAACTTTGGACAGATTTAAAGTGTTGTGTACTGCTGTTTGTTTAAACACGACAACACAATAAAGAAAAACACATGTGGCCCTATAGACGAATCCATGAAGCAGTGCCCTGTAGGCCAGGTGTAGCTAATCAAGGCTGAGGTGTTAATGGTACACCTCAGTTATGGCTGTGCCCAGATCATTGTCCAGATCATTGTGAGTAGTGGATCTGAAGCAAAGTGAGACGCTTTCTCAATGCTGGTATTCTGCACATCAGACCAAATGTTTGTTATGTCTGGTGAGGACAGGTCACTAGATATTCAAGACCGCTGAAGTGCCCTTGAGCAAGGCATTAAAAACCCCCAGCTGCTACGAGGTTGCACTGGGCAGCTACCAGGTTTTAGTTTGTGTGAAGCATGGCGTTGCTGAAAAAGAGAACTCCGGTCTCAGCACACCTACCCTGGGTATAGTAATAATAATAATAATAATAATAATAATAATAATAATAATAATAATAATAATAATAATAATAATAATAATAATAATAATAATAATACATTTATTTATTTATTTATTTGTAATACAGGCTAATGAAATCCAGAATCTTGCAGGCACCCAATTTACCCTTTTCCTTCCCGTACTCCATATTATAGTTTACGGCTTCCTTCTTGCTACAACAGCTGACAAGCTAAAATGCAGCTTAAAAATTGCGCCACTTTCCTTCCCGCCAAGGGTACCCCTGCTCTGACTGGGACAGTGGTTGACCAGGCTTAAAGGGGGGTGGGGAGGCTTAATTTGCTAGGTCACCTTATTTAGCATGGGGGAGGGGGACCGATTCTCAGTAGTGGGGTTTGTGCACATGCGCCTTTGTGTTGTTGCTGCACAATTGGGTATGCGGGGCAATCTCATTTTGCAATCAGCCTTGAATAGCATTGTGGTAGCCTGGTAGGGGACGTTTTATATATCGGGTCTAGATGCTATTGGGCAACCAAGTCCAGGTCCCCCCAACCCCCCCTGGGGAATAAAACACCAGTCAGCCTTTGGTGGTATGGTCGGGTTACAGTTTCAAACACTGCACGTGGGACACACAAAAGAACCCCCAGTGCTTTTAGGGAGGAGGGGCGCAGAGTAACCATGGAAACAGACAGCCTTACCCCTGGAACAGATGGTGGGGGTGAGGGTATCGGGGGTTGAGTGCGTAGCAATGGTAATTATCACATACATACAGGTTTCCCTCCTCAACAACAGTTTCTGTGTGTCTGCCACGGCAGACGGGGGTTGGGAGGATACGTTCATTGATGGGAATTTAATGGAGTGTTCTTGGGTGATTAATCAAGTTCTTTATCAACTTTTATTCAAGCGGTTCATTTACATGGCAGCTAGAAAAACATATAATATTGATACATTGATTGACTTTGCAATGATATAATCAATGGGCTCTGTTCTTCAATATGCATTACAGGAATTGATTCATTTTTGTTGGGATCGAAAGTAAGCCACTTTTGGCTTTGTGACTTTTTAATGAATAGATCACATCATTTGTCTCTGTTAGCATTATACTCTACTCTTTATTAGGGGGGTATTCCCCCCCTAATAAAGTTTTTATTCTGTATCTGTAAAGAAACTTTGTTTAGAACAATGTTCTACTACATTGTGTGCGTGTGTGTGTGTGTGTGTGTGTGTGTGTGTGTGTGTGTGTGTGTGTGTGTGTGTGTGTGTGTGTGTGTGTGTGTGTGAGTGAAGAACAATAAATGTAGGCCCTACCTACAGGAATTTGTTTTCCTTTATGACTTTGGTACTGTGATACATTGACACCTTCAAAGTTCTCTACTGTACATACTGATTCAAGGGCAACAGATAGAGTAAGGACAAAAGATAGCGCTTCAATGTTTAATTCTTCAGAGTGCAAAAGCAAATATGTGCACATACTAGCAGAGTTATGTACAAAGAAAAAGAAAGAGGACACTTCAAGGCACAGGAAACCTGTAGTTACTAAAGATGCTTGGTGCCTGTTGTCCCCCGCCGCCAGTGCTTACACACCTCTTTTTCATGGTGGAAATGTCACCATCCCCCTTTAAACTTGTTTGAAAAATGTTTGAGAAAATGACATCAATGACATCAATGTTAAACTCACTTACTATAGTTGGAGTGTTCTTAGGAGTACACGATGAGTTAAGTAAACTATATAAGGAATTGTCAAGACGTGGAAGAACAAAATGTTCAACGTTTTAGGCATTTAGCAGATTCTCTTAATCCACAGCGATTTATAGTAAGCAAATAATTAAAGAAGAAGAAACATTTTATTGTGGAGGTTAATAAGTCAGTGTTATAACTTAACAAAATATTCACCTTTGAATTACTCTCAACTTGAAGTATTCGCCTTCTCATTCTGTTATTCCCTGAAAGCAGTTTCTAGCTTATATCACTGACATAAACAACTAAAAAATATGGTCCCAGTGAACCACTTAATTCCCGTGACACCAAAGTGGGAGTACATGTTCTGTTCTGCAATTTGCCTGACCACGTGTATGCTATATCTCTCCACACTGTCCATGTGTAGCTCAAAGCAACAGCTGCTTGCATCTGGAATCAACGCTCTCGAGTTATGTGGATTACAGACGTACGTACACACATATGTACAGTACACATAGAGACGTGGTGCATTTATATTAGGATGTTTCTTCGCTAGTATGCAAGTCAAGGTTTAAAGTCATGCCCAGACTGCTGAAGATAACAGGAACATATTTAAATGAAGTAAATTCACAATAGGAGATATACAGACAACAAAATGTTGAATTGAAATTGTAAATCATGTTGCAATTAACAGCAAAATTATATAATTGTAATGATTTCTATTGTAAATGTGCTTACAATGCTACTGTTAACTTGATGATTAAGAAATACATGAACTGATGGTTCATGGCTGGTATCAATGGGCTTTAGTGGGACTCAGCCCTCCCTATCTTATGGAGTTCTCTAATATGCATTGGGACACATTGTGGACTTGTAGATATGCCATTTCCGTGGAATATTCTCTCCAGAAAGGTTAAATTGGGGCGACTAAGACATCGGCTTGTTGCACACACTGTAAGAAGTAATTGTGGTCAAGTAATTGCCTTGAATGTGAGCATAAATGCCTTTACTTCACGGTTTTGCAGAGTCCTCCATCTTCTTGTCATTAACACACTGCTCCGGTGATGTCAGCATGACTGTGCCCAGCAGAGCCATAAATGCGTCACAGACTTGGCAGCCATGTTGACCGAGGTTGGGTAGTGATGAATTATGGACGGACTAAAAGTGCGTGGATCACCATTGATTCAGCAAGTACCGCTCTGTGGGATGATGGGAAAAATGAAATACTTCGCCACTCCCCAAGAAAGGGGGCAGAGGAAAGGCTGATTTGTGACCATGTACAGTGAAATTTAAGAGATAGGTTATCTTTCAGCCTGAGCCTGAGTGGAAAGCTTGTATTGGAAAAAGCTGATTGGACATTTTATAAACACCACCAGTGTGGAGTCTGTGGACATTGTTTGAGTTTGTCCAGGACACAGGTACAGTATGCCTCTACTGTGGAGCAGGCTGGTTTGCAATTCGGGGCCTTTCTCAAGGGCAAGGCATGCATAATAGTTGGCGCTGAGAGTAGGAAATAAATTATGTTCACGGTCAACATGTGAAATACACCCTCCTGTCTTAGCGATTTGATATAAGGAAATCAAAGTCACAGAAGGTCTCTACGTGGCTAAACATGCCAGCTATCAACAGAACATACTCACATAATGAATGCACTCAGTGCCACGGACTGAATCAACAGCCTTGTAGTGGTATACGCGAGCATCTATGACGTCAGGGCCGAGAGCCTATGACAAGGTCAACCTGCCGGCCGAGATCTCAGCTGTGTTAACTCTAGTATATCTTAAGGGGAAACAACAGATCTGTCGTTCTTTCCCCACAGTCAAACCAATGACCCGGCCGTCAATCTAACATGCACTGACTGGGCTCAACAGTGAAAGTGCACACGCTGACCTTTCACCCTGATATTTGGACAATTCAATATAGTAATTGAGGGCATGGCAAAGAAGTATCCAGTTTCAAAACACTGTAAATGTGGTTAAGGGAAGTATGTGACTGTGTGTGTGTGTGAGACCGAGCACCTGTGTGTGTGTGTGTGTGTGTGTGTGTGTGTGTGTCTACACGCGCGCGTGTGTGCGTGTAGAGTTACTCCATCTGGATCAGCTCTCTCGTGTCTAAACAGTGATGATGTCACTATAACACAACCCCTCCACACCATCAAACGAGAGGTTTGTGGCCTCCAGAAGCTCTTGGTACACCATAAAATTACAGTTCAGGTGAAAGTTGATTTGAGGGTCGCAAAATTAGGCATACATTTACTTTGATGAATTTGCACTATAGCGTGGCAGCGTGACTACTAGCTGCCTGGCCTATGACTGAACAGTATGACTCCCATTTTCTTGTATATCTGGTAAGATGACCCATCCAAACCACAACAGCATGTGCTGATTTGAAGCCAAGGCTAACTTGGAATGAATGAAACCAGATAATACTCATGATTAGATGTTATCAAGTCATCATACCTCCCTGTACTTCTCTACTGACTACACAAGCCTGAGTTGTTGGTTTTTAGATTATTAGGTTATTAGAATTAACAACAAAAAAAGAAATATATTTGATTTGTAAGATCCCTATATTCTGGGCATGTTATAAAAGGTGATCGTTCCAGACAAATAGCTGATCCACTAGCTCACAATTTGTCAGGTTGTGGCATGTTGTGAACTTGTAGATCGGCTATTTTCATCAAAGCATCCAGTGGTATCATTGTATAGCATCCTGGCTTCAATTTGGTCAAAATGTGTCAACACGTTAAGCATAAGAAGGCACTGGTTAATGTTTGAGACTGGGGTCTACGAATCTGTGTGAGTCAATTGCAAAATTACAAAAGTACTGTGTTTGTATTTACAGTGCTGAACTGAAGAAGGCAGCTTCAAAATCCTCTAGTTTAAAGATGGAGTGTCGTGATTGTTTTCCACCCTAAAACATGATTATCGGGTATTATTAATATCATACAAGGAGGAAAAAATATTTCAAAAAAGTGTACAATATTTGTTTTTATGTGCACTAGTTCATTAAGTATGCCTGGTTTGCCTGGTGGGTGGTGATCCATCCATATTATTATGGATATATTAGATTATTTTTTAACCCAGATTCATTCTGCTTATTAAAAGCAATCAGAACATAGTCTGGTCAGTCAGTAGACAAGAAGATGATAACTGTCATCTTGGCCTGAGACTCTGAATGTTCCAAAATGCTGTATATTATTTACAAATTGTTACCTGAAGTTCACTACGAAAGAGCTGAAAAATAAATATTTTTAAAGCAATTGGTCTTTTGTCAATAACATAACATCCTATAATGAATTTTACATAATTTCAGTCAGGACATTAGTTTTGGAATGAAACCATACAAATATATTACTTACTAAAAACGTATTCTTATATTGAGTTCCATGCCAAACAAGAACAGCATGACTTTGAGTTTGGGCAGGAATGTGTGAGATGTTTATAGATGCTTTATTTATGGCATGTCTGACCTTGTTTTCAGCCTATTGTCTAAGGTTGACAGGCGAATACTTCTAAACGGAGGTCTGTCTGACTCTGCTCTTTTAGACTCAACTCATAGTAAAGTTTAATGCCCTGACAACAGAAACTGCACGGCAACAGATGGACAGTGCTGTGTATGCTGATTGGCTAGGCAACCTTCTGGGATGTCTCAACATAAGAGCATTGTCACTGGACAACGACATTATGTCAATGTTGGCTGCTCCAGCTGCTTCAAAAGCATAATTGCCGTGCACCTGCCACCACTTTTTGAGTGGTGCTAGCCACTCCTATATGTAGCAATGTGTGTCTGTATGTATGTATCTATATGTATGTTTTTCACCACCAAGTGTCACTGTTGCACGCGCACGACTGTGCGCGTGCACACACACACACACACACACACACACACACACACACACACACACACACACACACACACACACACACACACACACACACACACACACACACACACACACACACACACACACACACACACACACAGTACAAGTACAATACAGCACTGTACAAACTATCACTGATGAAAAAGTTAACATGTTTAGCCTACTGCCCAGGACGAAAATTCCATCATTTGAAGCCTATTACACTGAGCAAAGGTTTTTATACCGGGTTAAACAAAAGGCTTGACTGAGTGTGAAGTCTGCCAATTTATAGACAAAACAAAACATCACAAACTGTCTGGACTCTGGAGTTGACCAAAACTGTTAAAATTAACCAAACGATCAGTTAAGCTTATCAACAACAATCAACCTGCAGAAAACAGACCTTGGTATTTGGCTGAGCTGCTATCACCATGCCTGCAGACTCAGAACACAGCACATTCCATCAGATCCATCTCAACTAGGTCTAGACTTGCCCCAATTTTTTAAAGTACAGAAACGTATCAGGATGAATGTGATGTGCTGTCTCAGTCATGTATTTATACAGCTGAAAGGTTAGAGATGAACAACAATGTCCTTGGTATTTTGAGGTATTTGAGGTACAGGATATTATGGCGATTGCATGCCCATAATTCCAACATCCTCAGACTACATGGCTTCCGCGTGCGGTTAGGGTTAGGTTTAGTAATGGGTCCAGTCGGAATAATGAGTTGTTGGAACAATGACATTGTATCATATTACAATGATCAGTTAGCGAACTTGCAGATACACTTACCCAGAATGACAAAAATGCGATTATATTATTTAGAAAAAGGTTGGCCAGTTCTAAAAGAACATAATAGTATTTGTTTGATACTTTCTTTCTTGGATTTGAACCACCTTTGGAAAATGCGCACAGCATGTTCATTCTGTCTGTTACATTTAAATTACATGTTATGCACTTTTCTGACAGGGATTTATGATTTAACAGTTGAATCACTTTAAATTCCTAAGCATTACGGATGGTGAAAGTCCTAGAGCTTACAAAACATAAAAGTGCCATGCAAACAATTAAAATATCTTTGATTTATATATATATTTTTTGCAAACCAAAATAGGCTACTGTATGAGAGACTAAGGGCTCCATTTTCGTCACTCGCTAAACCCCTTTTGCCTAAACTTCTTTGCCTTTGTTTTACTATTTTGAGAAACATTGTTGAATAGTTCAACTAGCCGATCTACATTGACACGTTGTGAGCTTGCAGACTGGCCAGTTTAACTATTCAAAATAGTAAAAAAGGCAAAGAAGTTTAGGCAAAAGGGGTTTAGCGAGTGACGAAAATGGAGCCCTAAGTGCTCGTGATGTGTTGTGAGCTTGTAGATCGGCTATCTTCAGTGCATGGCACTGTCATTCCGCAAAGTATAAATTGGGCTTTTAGGGCTGCTCTGCGTTTCATCACCAATTAAGATATGCTGGGGCTAGTCGGTGCATGTTACCACAATGCACCATGCACTCTTCAGGTCTCTGTGTGTGTTTTTTTTTCTCTTGCGATCCCTCAAGCACATGCAACTGTTACCTCCACTGTGATTTTCTGCTTTTGGCTATAGTTGAATATTTGTACGTCTCTAAATGTCTAAACGTACGTCTCTAAATGTCTTGATGAAATGAACATGGTGGGCCCTATTGTAAACAAGTAGAAACGCTTTAT
>OOFJ01048945.1:0-13924 GCA_900323375.1 Benthosema glaciale
CAGTCCCTGCCACTGGACCTTCACGTACCCATAACCAACTGAGAGGACCATGCACCTGTCTCCCAGACAGCGCTTCTGAGGACCAGGCCTTCACAGTGTGCCCCGTGTGCACCATGGCAGGAGAGCCTCAGCGCAGCACGTACGCTGTCAAAGAGCTGGGGGGCGCTGAGTCCAAACTGCAGGATGAGGGGACGGCGCCTGAGCAGCAGCACAGTGACAGCAGCAGCACACCACAAGAGTCTACAGAGCACTTCCCAAGCACCGGCACTGAGGCCCGCAGCGGCAGCAGAGAGGCAAAGACTGACAAACTAGAGAAGGAGAGAGACTGCACTCAGCAACGCGAGGCCGTGATACGGCCACAGCAAACGGGGAAGATCGACTTCAGGTCGCTGCAGAACAGAAATAATAAGTTTGCCACTGACAGGACCTGGCCCAGTGGCAAAGGCAGCCCCCAGTCCCCGAGCGGAAAGAGCCGCGGTGGCCGCGAAAAGGGAAAGCGCTCCGGAAAGTCGGAGCGGGGAAACCCGCAGCAGTTGTACAGGCTGAGCATCACCAACCCACGCTCCAACAACCCCACCATCGGCATCGCCTACCCGCAGCAGAAGGTCTCGCCACCCAAGAAGTTGGAATCCAGTCGCGGCCCCGTCTCGGGCAGCTACAGATTCCACGTGCCCAGCATCCCGGAAAGAGAGGCCGAGCTGCAGCAAGAGGAGCTCAACTACAGCCGCTGCTTCCAGGAGGCCTCCTCTAACCTCACCGCCTCGAGCTATACCTCACAGGCACTCAGCACCGCAGGTGGAGCCTCCGCCCACCAACATCCGCCCTTGTCCCAGCAGCAGCAGCAGCAGCAGCAGCCACCAGGCCCGATGGAGAGCAACAATGCACAGCCTGGCAACCAGCTGCTCTTCACAGACTTTCAGCTGAGTAGCTCCAATGTGTGGCAGTCGCCCGAAAGGACTTTTAATGGTGCTAACTACGCAATCTCATCACAGAAGCCCACTGCCCTCACCGAGGCCAATAAAGCGAATACATTTGTGACTTTGCCGTTTCAGTATGGATATCAGTTGATGGAAGACTCGACGTCGGACCCGTTTCCCTGTGAACAGAACCACCATTCTCAAGAATTCACAGACTCCTCTTTAGGTTCTGTTCACGTAACCCATAACTCTTATTCGTTCACGCCCGCAGAGAGCCAGGAGGCTTCTCAAAACAACACACAGTTCAATAATGAGCAGCAGTCGGAGGATAGAACCTCTTATTCCCACCCCCCACAGCCATCACAGTACATACAGTCACCACAAGGGGCATTGTCCTCCATGCACTGTCCAAGGAGTCAGAATGATGACTCGGCAAGCAGTGAGAGCTCTGGCTCCAGCTCACAGCAGTCAGAGCAAGGGAAGGGTGCCCTGCCAGAGGGTGCCAAGGCTTTTGGACAAGCAGACAGTAGGGATGTAGCTATCACTGCAGCCAACAAGAGGAATTGCCACCCCAAAGACCCAGCTGTCAGCCAGAGAGCACACATCCAAGGAAGCGTGCTCCATTCAAGAAATATTACACAAGGCCCCAGCTCCCAAATGCACTTTCCAAACAAAACATACAGCAGCCCTCCAC
Source organism: Benthosema glaciale (assembly GCA_900323375.1). NCBI lineage: Eukaryota > Metazoa > Chordata > Actinopteri > Myctophiformes > Myctophidae > Benthosema > Benthosema glaciale. Next base: position 1,612 of record OOFJ01048945.1, read on the forward strand.
TGAATAACATTAATATGGGCTCAGTGCCCTTTGATAAAAACATCAACAAAGTTCACAGTATTTTACCACACTCCTGGGAGGGGACTAGTAAGTCATATTCACCAGCTGATCAAAATACAATTCCATATGCTGATATTAATGATAAATTTCAGTTTCAGAACCAACCAGCACTTGAGCAAAGGCCAAATTCATCAAAAAGCAGCAGAATGCCCTGGCAGCAGATACGCCTAAACTCTGCCATGCCTAGCCAAAACAGAATTGAATTATCCAGGCAAATTAGCAATCAAAAATTGGCTTACATGGTTTCCCCCTCTGAATGGCAGGATGATAATAAATCCCATAACAACAGCTTGTTCCAAAGCAATAGAAACAGTGAAGGCTTTTCTAACCAAAGACAGGAATCTGTCAAACACAGCAGCAGCAGCACAATGTCTTCTTTTAAAGTAGAGATGAGCCACGCACAAGTGTGTGAGTCCAAAAATAAACCTGTATATTTTGGGCTAAATCAGTCTCTTCCAGCTGCATCATCAAGAAACTTCAACTATGCCCCAGTACAAGTCCCACCTATGGGGCTTATGATGGTATCGCCCTATGAATCCCCTCTGCCCTCCCCGGTCCACAATCCCACCTCCAGTAGCACCTGCTCCTCCCTCTCCCCAGCCTCCACCAGCCCTGTTAACCTAAACTCTGAGGACAGTCAAACACCGAAACCAGGTCCCCCGCCACCATTTTATCACCAGCACCAAGCCAAAACTCAGTTATCATCGGATCACCTAAGCACCAACCCCCATCACTTTCATTCTGACACCCCCCGAAACATACCCTATGCCCCAGACAGAGCCAAAGATGACATGATGAGCTACCTGCAGAACAGCATACACCCAAAGACTGCCGTGGATGGAAACAAGGGCTATATGGACAGCTTCGGAATAGATCACCACCAACCACCACCGCCGTACTCTGCACACCAGTTAGCCACCTCTTTAGCCACAGCAAATCTTGACCAGCTAGACGTGCTGCTGACTTGTAAGCAGTGTGATCAGAATTTCAATAACCTGGCCTCATTCCTTGGCCATAAGCAGTACTGTGGTCAGCACAATGCATTTGCACAAAACGAGGTCAAAGACATATCAAAAGTGGAAGATAGCAGGAAGTATGCCGCTGATATGTCAAAAGCTGCATCGTCTGGGTCTGGTGTGTGTCAGAATGTCTCCATTCCAAGGTGTCCGTCTGACCTTCACCTGTCTTTGTTGGGGCTCAATAAGAATGGTGAGCTGATGTCTGACGGGGAATCGAAAGGGGACAACAAGGAGGATCCGATGATCCCTGGCCCAGGCAACCTCCCTGTTCCCCTCCCCGACCTGGAAATGGAGCTAGACAGTCTAATTACGGAAGCCCTGAACGGACTTGGGTATCAGTCAGACAATGCAGAAATTGACAGCAGCTTCATAGATGCCTTTGCTGATGATGACCTCGCCACTGTCAAAACAACATCAAACAGACAATTAATAAAAACCAAAGAATTGATGTTGTTTGAGAGCAAAAGTAAGCAAGCACTAGACAATGACAGGAGTCTGATGCAGGGGAAGTATCTTTACGACTCTGACATTAAAAGCCCCGAGACAGACAAGCGGTACACAGAAAGCAAACTGGAGAAAATGGCACTGAATTTAGAGCAAGATGAGAAAGCAAAAAAAGAGGCCTCTCATAAAAATTCAAGAATCTCTTCGGGGGAGAAATCCAAGGAACAAGACAGCAAAATTAGAGAGGCAAAAAAGCTGTGCAAGAGCGAGGATGAAAACACCAGTGCTCCGAGGTTCCTCTTGTCCAGCAAATTCTCAGAGCGCTGCGGTGTTAAGAGCTACCAAGAAGGCTCTGCGATGCGCAGCTTGATCCACCCCCCAGCCTCCACAGCGAACCAAACGTCCCCAACCCCCAAAACCACAGTGAAAGAGAGCAAGAGGAAACGAACAGGAGGGGGGACCTGGAGCAAAGAGCTCATTCACAAGATAGTGCAACAGAAAAACAAACTTCACAAGCTACACGTCAAAGGCACCAAGAACCTTCAGTTCTCGCTGGTGATGGAGAGGCTGACCCCCACCGTGCAGAACCCGGCGTTCGGAGAGTACGACTACGTCTCGGACTCAGACGACGAGTGTGAGCCGGTAAAGATAGCGAGCCAAGGCCGGCTGAGCCAGAGCAGCCGGTGTAAATACACGTACACCAAGGAGTGCAAATGGCGAGCGAGGAGCGAGCGCGACCAGGCTGCGTGGAGGCATGAGTCAAAGGAGTGCTTTGAGGTGAAGAAGAGTGAAGAGGTGTCTCTCTCCCCTGAGAAACACGGCTCTCATCAGAGGCTCAGGCGGCGGGGGAGCAGGTCGTCCACCAGCAGCGAGCTCAGCACGTCTGTGAGTGTTTCCAGCGACAGCATCAACAGCCCCAAAAGCACTGACCGCACTGACTCAGACTGTGAGAAGAAGATGGAGATTAGGAGGAAAGACTCCCCGGAACAGAAAACCTACGAGAGGTCCTCACCACACAAATTATGTAAAGAGTCCAGCAGCACACAGCTAGCACTTACGTTCACAAAATCTACCAAAAAGTACAATTCTGATAAGCCTAGTCTTTCTGTTAGCAAAGACAACTCGGAGGCCCTGAAGAGCTATTGTTCGAACGTGGAAGATACTGATCCACTGTCATCCATAAATAAAGCCAGGGGAGTCAAAAACCTTGACAAATGCAGAGGTTCACATTCACACACAGCATCAAGAGAGAGGCTGGAGTCATATAACAGAGACACTTGCTTAGCAGTCATTTCAAACAGAAATACTCCACAGATAGTCGACAATACACCCCCCAAAGAAGAATCAGCACAGTCCACAAGTACCAGCGGCAAGCCGCCACAACTAGATTCACGTTCTGCCACCTTCAACAAAGAACCGGCTGATTTGAATAATAAGATTGAGCGAAACTCAAAGGGCAGATCAACTCGTAAAAGAAGAGACAGTGAGGGGCCCCGGGCAATGCCATCAAAGTCTAAACTGTCAGACAGCACCACCTTTGAAAAGCAAAATGACAGTGTCTACACAATGAAAGAGGAAATTGCCTTAGTCGGCGACTTAGTCCCCAAGCCAACAACTCTGTGCAGTGCTCTGGTGAATGAAGTGTGCCTGTCTCCACCTGAACCCCAAGGTCCATTGATACAGAAAGATTCATCACACCTTCTGCCCTACCCCTTGGACCAGGACCAGGGTCTGCTGAAATCCCCTCTTTCGTTTGACACATCATCAATGTTTGGGGACCTGACAGTGGCAGAATTTGACAATGGCCTTTACTCAGACATGCCACTGCAGAAAGAGAGTTTCAGCACAATAGAGAGCACAACTGATAAAAAAGAAGAGTTTGTATCATCCTTCTCGCCCTTTTTGGAACAAAGGGACTGGGGCCTTATGGTTGATGTCAGCCCAATGTTACCAGATGAGATATCGCAGTACAAAGGCAACTCAGAGAAGTCAAATGAAAAGAAGTCAGATTACAGTCATGTCCCCTTGTCACTGCCAGAGAAAATAATGGACTATGGCACAAATCTCAACAGCTGTGCGTCAGAGGATGAACTAGAGATAAAGAGAATAGTGACTGAACTTGAGAACCAGCTACAGACGACTAATATGGAGAGACCGCCGTTACAAGCCGAAGAGGCCCCGAAACAGTTGCAAATGAGCAAGTTCTCTCCACTAAGACTGAGTGATGAGTCATCAGAGAATGAACACACTGGCCTGGATATTCAGTGCCCTATGCAGACCATGGACATGTCAGTCACTAATGTGCCATCGGAGCATTTCCACGAGCCGGGCCTTCCGTGGTCAAGTCCATTCCAATTTGAGTTGATGAGTGGACACCACAGTCCCCACACTCCAACGCACAATGACTCGGGGGTCCTCGAGCATTTTGCTGAAAAAGAGGTTGACACGCCTGACATGTTAAATGCAGTCACGAGTGTAGAACGACATCCGCATCACCAAGTCCAAAACTCAGACGATGCTAGTGATGAAAAAATAACTCAGGCAGAAACAAAGGAGGAGATTTTGGAAGAGAAGAGATATGCCGAAAACCTGATGAAAAGCCTGGAGGTGATATCTGATTCCATATTCAAAAAGGAGCCTATTATATCAGGGCAAGAGGAGCTGAATATCAACCCTCTTAAGAGTCCACAGCATTTAGAAATCGAATGTCAAGTGACAGACACAGTCGAGGGAGGTCACGATGACGAAAGCGAAGCAATTACAGAGAAGGAGAATATATTATCACCTCTAAATGAGAGGAAGAATGATATTGAATTCATTCTGAGTGAGTCACAGACATCGCTCTGCAGCAACGCTGACCCTGCAGACTCAGAGGATGAAAAACTGACAGTTGCATTACCACCAAGGGAACCCACAGAAAACAATGACAGTGACACCGAGACTAAAGTCACACCAGTCGAGGAGCATATTACTGAGCAGAGTAATGTGACTGAGTCCGTTTACCGTTCAAATGTGGAGATGAATGACACAATTGTGGCAGAGGAGGCCCATGAGGACACTAATGCAGCGGACGACATGGAAAAACTCTTACAAAACATCAGCGATGTTCAAGAGAACCCTGCTTTAGACTGCCATGAGGCAATGGAAGCAGTGAGGGCCATCACTTGTCAGCCTGACAGCCCTCTTTCAGCACCACCGCTTCTACATGACACCTCCCCGGAGATGAAGGAGAGCGTGAATGATGGCGTGGATCAAGTGTGGCAAGAAAGAGCCACTGACATGCACAGCAATTCATCGTTGTCACATGAACCACAAATGCAGAGCTCTGATCAGCTAAGGAGGGAAAGTGACATCACAGACGATGAACAAACTCAAGATGACCTAAATGCTTCCACTGCCCCTCAAAACAGTAGCCCTGCTGAGATTTACAGCACCAGTCAGACCGCCGACATGCCCATGGAGATAATAACCACAGACAAGCCTTGCAGTCCATTACTGATGGAAAATAACACAGAACATACGACTCACTGCTCCTCCATGCAAGGCACTCAGTTTATAGAGGGAGAAAACCGTGTGCTTAGTCTCACACAGAGTGACTGTATACTAGAGAGCACTGAGTGTGCAGTTGTTCCGTTTGAGTACAAGACAAAACCTGAAATGGATCTTACATTTGACACCATTCAAAAACAAGATCCTGAGATACCACACACGGAAGACATAGAGGAGCATCTTCCCAGCCAAAACATGTCAAGTCATCAGAACTCACCCTGCACAGGGAATGCAGATATGGACGAGAGTCTTATTCTACAAGCTGACGCACCACCGACCATTCCTGTTCTCGCAACTTCTCACACGACCACAGAAAACTTGGTCTTACCAGAGGATTCAGGTCTGTCACAAAGCAAGGGTATGACCAGTGACGAAGAATCATTTCAGCACGTGCAATCCCACACAGAGGACAGTGATGACCAAAATGACAACAATGCATTGCTGATCGATGCACAGTTGTCCACAGCAGCTGAGATGGAATATTCTCTCATAAGTCCACCTCACCTGGATTTGGTGGCTATTGATTGTAAAATTCCCACATCTGAAGCAACTGTCCCCTCTCCGCTCCCCCTCACAAGTACAGGTGAACCAACAGATGCACCAGAGGCCCTCTCAAAGACAGACAGAATGTATGATTTCAAACTTAGCCCACTGAATTATAATGGCATCTCGGATGAGCCTCCGCAGTTGAATCAATATGACTACATCCCCATCTCACCAGCTGACAGAGTTGAGGAGGAGCCAGAGGGCAAGCTGTGTCCAAGAGATGACAGCACCATTTGTGTTGACAAAGCAGCACTGACAGCCAATGAAACCACAACAATCACAGATGCAGAAATGTCATTCAAGTCAGATCCTCCAGCTAAACCAGTTGAACCCTTGGGCAGCAGCGGCATCCAAGAGCTGCCATTTGCATGCATTGCATCGGGTCTCCCAGCATGCATTACGTCAGGTCTCCCAGCATGCATTGTATCGGGTCTCCCAGCACAAACCGAATGCACTGATGCTTCCGATGACAAGGTACAGGCGGACGCAGACCTCTGCCACGGTGATCTTGAATCTGTTGAATATCCGAGTATAAACGCTGACCTCCTGACAAAATCTGAACCAGAGAATGTAGACACACATGAGTCTGTGTGTGAACAAGGAGCTGCTCCTCTCGGAAAGGATGCAGCAGACCTTCCACCCTCTCCTAAGTCACTGATCATCTGTGAAGACACACGTCTACCACCGGCAGAGTCGGCAGAAACACAACCAACGCTAGACACTGACCTGTGCTGTTCTGTAACCCACGAGGTGCAAGACGAGACGGAGCAAAAGAAAATGAGCATGCAGAACAGCACCCAACAAGGAAAGGTCTTCTGCGACATCTGCTCTATGTGTTTTAGGACAGTGCCCGGGCTAAAGAGACACAAGGCCATGAAACATATGATCAGAACTGACAGACATGCTGTCCCGGACAATGCAACCTCAAGTCAGGACAGCATGCTTACTTATGAAACGTCACAAACTGCAGAGAAAGGGCATAAAGATGAGTCACAGTTCTGTTTCCCAGAGAAAACGGAGGGGATAGCTGAGAATCACACTGAGATGAGCAATAACATTCTCACATCTAAACCAGTGGCAACAGATCAAATCCTGGAGGATGTGACAGCGGAAACAAACACACCGATAATCATGGATGAAATAGTTCCTCATGTGCCTCCCCCAGCCCCAAAGGCAAAGAAGAGCAACAAAGCAAGGAAAAACAAAAACTGTGAGATCAACATAAAGACAGACCCATTCTCAGATGAGCTCCTAAATATATTGAAGACAGACATCCTGCAAGCTATAACTCCTGAATTCCAAAACCGCACATTACAAGAAAAATGCAAGCCACCAGAGGAGAAAATCAATACCGGTAATCAGCTTGACAAAAATATTAAAGAGACGCAGGAAATCCCCCTCCCTGTTGCTTCAAGCTGCAGTGTCGAAGACACATCCGTATCTCTCACACGAGAGACAGATGAAATCGGTGATGAAACGGTGCAGTTAAATGAAAACGACACAGAGGTGGAAGAGGTGAAAAGTACGGGCGTGCCACAGACGGCCAATGGCGAGGCAGAATCATGCACAGATAATAATGTGGATCGTGCAGTAGATAAGAATGTTACTAGAGAATGTGAGATGTCTGAACAGGAGTATGCCAGCGAGGTGTGTGAGAAGAAGGCATCAGGAGAAAGTCTTGCCAAAGAAATTCTTAGGAAAGTTGCAGTTGAAATAAAATGTGAGAAAGGCAGCAGCCCTGCAGACGAGGTCAGTCCTGTCCCCTGTTTGTCTCCGGCCCCTCATAGCCCGCCTGGCCTCAGTCCCACTCTCAAGGCCTTAATTGATGACGATACCACATTCTCCCAGCTGTTCCCCAGAGACGAAGAGATGAAAAGGAAAAAGTGTCCGAGGGTTTACAGCAAGAAAAACAAGAGGCAGAAGTTGTCACCTGATTCGCACTTGAATCATGATTACCCTCCCCCCGAACTATTTATTGAAAATAAAACTCAGTGCACCGAAAAACAACCACATGAAACATTCATCAAGAACAGCCATTGTGAATACGAGACCATATCAAGAGACGACGCTATCATTTTGAATATGTGCCACAACAGCACCTTAAAAAGTGATGCGGAGGCATTATCTAACGTCAAGCAAGGCGCCAATGATCACAAGGACAATCATGAGAATAATGAACAGCCTGCCGGCGATGCGTTGAATCCACTGGAGAGCACCATTGATAAATCCTCTATAGCTTGGAATGACTCCAGTGACATCAGTAGCTTTACTGCAGACCCAATAGTGTCGTCTGACCCGAGCCCGTGTAACGCAGACGTGCCAAACACACCGTGCCCCCTGCCCGCTGCCCCCTCCCCTGCCCCCATAGAGACAAGTGTCCCAGACAATGCACCAGCTTTCCACAGCATAGACATTCAAAACGTCAACACTACATTCCAACTTCCCGAGATCCAGTTCTTTGACTCCAATAAAGACATCACAGTGACTCCTCCAGTTGTAAATGATGACACCGAGAAGAGAGATGTCGAAAAGTCCAAGAAACCTACTGAGCGGCGGGGCAGGAAACGGCAAGAGGGCGGCATAAAGGTGAAAGATAAGCAGTACAAATGTAAAGTGTGCTTCACCTGGTTCCTCACCCTGGGGGAGCTCAACTTTCACAAGCTCTCTCACAACCCCTCTCCGCCCCCTACATGCTACATGTGTGTGCAGCGCAAGTTCAGCTCCAGGGAGCAGCTGCGAGACCATCTGTGGGAGAAGCATGCCAAAAACAAGGCGGGGATCTGGACCTGCGGCATGTGCTTGAAGGAGATATCAGACGTGTGGATGTACAACGAGCACCTCCGAGAGCATGCCACCCAGTTCGCTCGGAAGGGCCAGACGACGGGCTCCATGCTCGGCATTTCGGGGTGCCTGATGCAGGAGACGGCAGTGAAGAACTTCATCACCTCCATCATGCAGCACCGCCCCAGCAAATCGAACAGAGAGACAAGTAAATCGACCAAGGAGCAGGATAAAGCTGTGGCTGCAGACAGTGCTGTGGCAGAGGGGAAAAGTGCGGAGGGAGCCGAGCCGAGAGTTCACAAGACAAAGGTCAGCAGTGGAGCGAGTGGGAAGCATAGCACGTCAACTCCGCTCGAGGTCCTCCATAAAACAGTCACGTCTAAAACCGTGGAGATGCATCCAAACTGTAAAGATCCTTCCAGAGACTGCCACCACTGTGGCAAACAGTTCCCCAAACCATTCAAACTTCAGAGGCATTTGGTGGTTCACAACCTGGAGAAAATCTTCCTGTGTCACAAATGTCCCGTCACTTACCAGGAGGCCCAGGAACTGAAAGATCACTTGAAGAGAGAACACGAGGAGGTTGATGAGCTGGATTCAAAACATACCACCCTTTACACCTGCGAGCTCTGCGCCGACGTTATGCATGTCATTAAGAAATCTTTCATCTGCAGCACATGCAACTATACCTTCTCTAAAAAGGAGCAGTTTGACCGGCATATGGAAAAGCACTTGTCGGGGGGGAACAAGATTTTCAAATTCAGAGGTGTTCTCAGGCCTGTCAAAGCGTCTGCCGCCAAAGAGGAAGAATGTGATTTGCCTGCCAGTAAGAAGAGGAAAATTCTCTCCGAGAATCTCCAAGAGAACAGTTCTGACAGTGGCATTGCCAGCATCGGCTCGCTGCATAACAACTTGAATAACAACTCTGAAATGCCGCCTTCGAAACCCACTATATCCACTGCGGACGACTTCACGCAGACCAGCACAGCTGAATATCACACTGACGTAAAGACAGAGGATACTGCAGAGGAATACTCTGAATGTACCTTTACTGTGGGCTGTTCCGAGTCGGCTACCCCCAAAACAGAGGAAATCGACCCCAGTCCCTCGCCTAAATCACCTGATAAAGAGGTTTATGGGGAATCAATTGCTGAGCCGTGTGATGTGAAGGAGGAGGATGATTCACTTTGTATCAGAGACAAGATCACCTCGCAGTGGTCTGAATCAAAGGAGAAGAGTAAACCGGCAGAGGTGGGGGCTAATGGCAAGCAGCGTTCTGTTGAAGATGAGGCTGGTGAGAAAAGGTCAGAAAATAACATTTTAATCCCATCTAATGAGGATTCTTTGAGCTGCAGAGAAAATCACAGCAGTACAAAGACACCCGAGTCGACAAAGCATAAGTCACCTATTGCCACCAGTATGATGGAACAAGAGAGGGAGCGTGAGCAAAATACAACTAAAGCATACAGCAATGGCAGCAAACTGAAGGACATTTTCTTATCTCATGGTGCTGAACAGCAAGGTAGCAGTCAGACTAAAGACAAAGTGTTCCCAGCGAAAACAAGTGATAACAGTAAACACAACTCCACTATTAGCCCCAAGGCTATTGACTCAACACCAGTCTTCCACTCTAAGCTGTCCTCACAGGGCTCAGTTCCAAATGAAGATAGAGACTCTTTGCGGCAACAAAAGAGGAGAAAAGAGATAAAGTCGCCTCTTAGCCTGCAAAGGGTTTCCTCACCGGCCACACGGGAGAACCTTGGCATTGACGCCAGGGCTAAAAAGAAATTTCGCCCCAGCAAGTGTGAGGCTCCCTCATTGCAAAGGAAGTCGGATGGACCCAGTGACTACCCTGTGCTTTCTTCAGTACGGGACGATGTTGTTAGCAACAAAATAGTCCCAAAGCACAAAACTGCCAGCTTGGGTTTGCAATCAAAGAGAAACTCGCTTGATAACTGCGCACCGAAAAAAACAGAGGTGCACCACCTGAATGGTGATTATAAGGCCAAAAAGGGACCTTCAGGACGCCTTTTGCATTCCCCAGTCTCTAAAGTGTCAGCAGTTCCTATGAACAATTCCTTGAATAAGTCAAAGCCAAAGATGGGGGTCAGGTCGATGGAAAGTCACGCCTACCGGACGGCAGAGTCCCAAAACCACCTCCTGAGCCAGTTATTTGGCCAAAAACTCACTAGCTTTAAGATTCCTTTAAGGAAGGACACTTCGGAATCTATAAACTGACGGGGGTTGAGGGATCTGTGAAAAAGAGACAATACAGTTCACAATCACAAATGACTCATTTATGATGAATGAGATTGCACGGCCCTTTTCTGTGAAATGCTTTTTATAAATAGTCATGTAGTCACTTTATGTCTTCCTTTTTGCAATGTCTTTATTACACAAATCTGTGAGGACTAATTGCAGATTTTCAAGTCAACAATGCTATTTAGGCAAATCATGGAAATATTTACTATTTCTTTGTTGGATATTATTACTTTCTGTAATGACATTTCATTCACATAGAGGAAAGAAAAAATAATAATACTTGAAAAACACATCAAAACATCAACCTTTTCCCCCCAAAGAAATGCATTTCAGTCTTGCATTCACCAAATCTTAAAGAGGTCATTGTGGGTATTTTGCAACGGGACCAAATGACATCATAACTGACTTGGACTATTGTCTGTGCACCTTTTGTACATGTTTCAAAAATAAGAAAATAACAAAAATAGTTATAATTTTGTATTCATTTTTACTTTACTGTACTGCATCGACATTCGTTGTATTAGCCTTATTGTATAAACATTAACTGGTGCATTAACTGGTGCTATGTTATATTTTTATTGTAATGTGAATGCCAGTGTCCTCAGAAGGGAACGTTACGATCTGTAGCAGTTACATTCATCCAGCTGTGCTTAAAGGTTCTCTTTAGTTTCTTACAAATGGTAAAGATACTGTGTAAAACCATCCAAGTTGTTCATCTGTAGGCTGACAGGAAAGGAAATTAGGAAAGCTTCTGTTGTATAAATCCAGGTGCATATAAGGACACATCACAGTCCTGAGGCCTGTATTACGGAGTTCTTCCCATGCACTGATATCACTACACACATCACAAACTGAATCATCTGTCTGTACTCCAAACTGTTTTAATTATGAATAGTATTTACTAGGACAAAAAAAGGTGCTTTATCTTGTTTATACTGTATGTATCTTATATTTGTATAATATTGTAGGTAGATTATTTTCTGGTTGTAATGCTCAATGTCAAAGTTTTATTTTAATAATGTGCAAATGAATCATGAGAGTGAGAGAATAAGAAAGGGAAATGCAAAATGCCTCTCCGAGGCTGTTAAAGTGGTTCACTAAGTGCCTCTTTTATCGCTGGTTATTAAAGATCTGTATTGGTCTCTCCTTTGCTCGTGTCTTTTTTGTTCCTCTATTCACACGGTGATGCTTCGCAATGTTCCACCTCCGTTCCCTGTGGACTGCTGCTGTCACTGCACACATCAAGCGTAGGGAGCAGGGGAGCCTGTGTGTGCCTGGAGGCAGAAACAGGTGCACACAGACACACTGCAGACACACACACAGAGACACACAGACACACACACAGAGACACACACAACTATACAGTGAAGTCCTGGGTGTTCTTTAACTCTTAGAGAGTACAAAATGTAACCAAATGTTGCACCCGTAAGATCATTTGTACGCTGTCGTATAAATTGGCCCTGAGGATTTTGACTGTGTACAATCATTTGACAAGACACGCTTAGTGATGATGACATGTATGTCATCACCACAGGGAAAACATTAAACAGTTATGGTTGATCAAAAAACAGACTCCGGGACGGTCTCTGAGAACACATGAGCAGGCAGGATAAGGAAGGGATCCCGCCCTGCCCCACCCCGTCCCTCCGTCG
>OOFJ01048946.1:0-11196 GCA_900323375.1 Benthosema glaciale
GTGATATCTGATTCGTCTGTCCTTGCCAAAGTTGTGAACTTGGACAGCAAGGGAAAGGATTTTTTTTTCCTTTTGCATCTCTGACATATCGGATGGGCGCATGGCCAGCACGCGTTTATCGCCCACCTTGCGTCTCGCCAGAGAACAGCTTTCGTTGTCTAGCCAGGGCCAAACAAGGCTCCTCACTCCGCCACGCTACTTTGGCCCTCGTTTCTCCTTTTGTTCTAAATGGATATGTGTATGTTTGACGGTGAAAAGGCTTGTCACACGCTTCCCACCCCGTAAACCAAACATGGAGGTGAGTAACAACGTTTCAGGATGAGGACAGAGAAGGCGGGGTGTGGGAGAGATACTGTGATTACTGGCCTGAATCTGATTCAAAGCCGTCCTCCGTTTGGAGTGTTTATTTTCTCTCTCTGCCCTCCCCAAAAGATAACATTGTTTTAGAGTCTCACCGCCCTGGTCATCACTTTCGCCTTATCTCTTCATATCATTACAAACTAAACAGGCTTAGTTTTGTGTGACATGCCAGACACTATGTGCCAAGTTAAAATGATTTAGCTCTACAGATAAAATCATCTTTTTACCTTTTAGGTGTGGCAGTATATCACATTGATGAGACGCATATTCCTCATCGACTGCCCCGGCGTTGTCTACCCCTCTGAAGACAGCGAATCTGACATTGTCCTGAAAGGAGTGGTAAGTACTAGTTCCAAAATAGACCAGGTTCTGTTGAGTATTCGAGTGTATAGCTTGAGGCATCACTAAGAAAGCCTGTTGGTTGAAAGAGAACATTGTATGCCAGCTAAATACATACATACAAATGTTATGGTTTTAAGGTTCAAGTTGAGAAGATCAAGGCTCCGGAGGAACACATTGGAGCGGTTTTGGAGCGGGCCAAACCAGAGTACATCCAGAAGACCTACCGCATCCCCAGCTGGAGCTCAACTGAGGACTTCCTTGAGAAGCTCGCCCAACGCACCGGGAAACTTCTCAAGGTCAGTCTCCACCTGCTGCAAGGTGGTCATTGGTCTGCCCTACTGCCCTTCATACATCGTTTTAGAATGCATATATTTGAAGAAAAAAAAATATATTTTCTTGAAAAGAAAACGTTTTTCTTCTTTTTTTTTTCTATTCATGATTAGGGCCAACCCTTCAAAGCTGTGATTTATTTTTCTTCTTATGCTTACATTCCCTGTTGTATTTTGAAGCCTTTTGATTGAAGAAGTAAACCTCAGTTCAGTGTGAACCACTCAATCCTAACCACAAGTTTAAAGTCTTGTACTGGAGCAATCAATTCCTGGTGTCTTGCAGGGCGGCGAGCCAGACCTTTCCACAGTCTCCAAAATGGTGCTGAATGATTGGCAGAGAGGACGTATCCCCTTTTTTGTGAAACCCCCAGGACCCGAGGTGGATCAAGAGGTGAGAGGTCACGGCAAATCCAAATTGGATTTATTTTTGATGCCACAACATATTTTTTTCTTGTTTAGAAAATGCAAGTTGTTGCATATGCATACCACACCCTGGCCACATCGTAAACCCTTGTTTTTTTCCGATTGGTGTTTTCAGGGCAGGGAGCCACCAGCAGTTGAAGATGCATCAGTGGTAACTGATGGCGTGCAAGAACAACAGCAGGAGGAGCTGGCTAACGATCCTGCCATGTGTGCTGAAGCGGAGAAACAGCAGCAGGACGAGCTGAGGAAGAAGGGAGAGGTCCAGAAGATATTGGCCGGCGTCCGACAGAACTTCGGCAAGATCAACGTTGCGCCCGAGTTCATCGAAGAGGACCTGGTTCCCGTGGAGATGCCTGACCTGGAGTTCAGTGACTACTCTGGCTCTGAGGGGGAGGCGGAGGAGGAGGAGGACGATGATGAGGACGATGAGGGTCAGGAGGGTGGAGAGACAGTGAGGGCAGATGTGGAGCCAGCCGATGGAGAGACGGAGGCCTCCGAGGCAACGGCCACTCCAACAGCCAGCAAGGAAAAAGATGGCAAGAGTTCACGCGAGGTGATCCGTGAACTGGATGCGAAGATCTCAAAGTACAAGCAGTTCCTGGACCGGGCCAAGTCCAAGCGCTTCTCTGCAATCCGGTCTGTGCTCTTTGTTTGATTTGTATTTTGCCCTTCATCATTTTCATTCGGAAGAGCCCAGCATGAGGCTGTCAAGCAAAGAGATGCCTTGCATTTTGAGGTGATCCATGCTAGCCATTCACTAAGCCTCGAGCATTGGCAGTCACTGATTTTATGGCTGATCAATGATGTTTTCCACAGCATGTGTGCGTTCTGCACTGCATGTCTCTTACTGAACTTGAACTCATCTGCTGGCTAATATCATCCAGAGTTGGAGTCAATCTATGGCCAATTTAATCATGCCATGATTTCAAACACCAGTGGATTAATTGTTTGCATATATGAAATCTAATTTATGTGTAGTAATTTGCTAAAGTGTGACACTTTGCTTTCTGTCTGGACAGGATACCCAAGGCACTCTCTGACAAAGCATTCACAGATATGAAAAGAAAACAGGAAGCAGCAGTGACTAAGCAAGCACAAGTGAAAGGTAATAGGAAAATGACTACAAGAAGATATTTTATACCTAATACCTATATCATTACATTATGTAATTTATATAGCATATTATGTAGACATAGCCTTCTATAGTGTTTACGTATAGTTTCATTGTACAGATATTCTACTGTTAGAATACAGATGTTCTTAGTTCTTAGTTTACTTATGATCCTAGTTGACTATTTCTATGTATCGGTGTATATTACCATGTGTTGTTCTAGCTTATTGTAAGTCGCTAAGAGCATCTGCTAAATGCCTATATTGTAAATTGTTATACGTAGTCACATGTGTAACACACACACACTATTGCTACTGACATTGTTAAGCTCTTTTCCGATTGATGGCACTTGCTTTGGCACGTTTCCAAGCTAGCAAATTTGTTTAATCAGATATTGATATTGGGATTCAATGTCACACCAACCTGATGTGAGCAATCAATCACATTAATCTTTTTTGAATTCAGCTGCAAACCAGCAGAACAAGAAGAGGAAAGCTGATGATGACGAGAAGCCCACCCAGTCTTCCAGACTGACGTCCAAGCAGGTATGCAGCGCTCCTGCCTGACGTCAAACTGGCAAATCTATCTGGGTCAACACCTCTAGTTAGTTTAACAGGAATGAAGGAGAAAAGCCCTGGTCTTCCTCAGTACCAGATCTCACCCATTTGTCTTATTTCCCATTCTCTCTCTTTATACGTTTCTGTCTCTACTGCAGCGGAGAGCAATGGATCGTGCCACGAAGGTGAAGAAAGTTGGATCACGCTATTATGAAACGCACAATGTCAAAAACAAGAACAAGAACAAAAAGACCCCGGTGCCTGCCACAGAAGACAGGAAAGCCAAGAGAACAAAGCGCTAGACTGGAACCAAAGTGCTTTGCGGGACATTAATAAAAAGCTTGTTCAAAAGCTTGTGGTTGGAAAGGCCTGATAGAAACTGATGGGTAAAGCTACAGTATGTAAGCACCGGTATGGTTTTAATCACCTGTGCATGTGATGCCTTATCTTAACCTTTAGGTGTCCCCCCAGGGGGCTGCCTGAGATGGCTGCTAATCTACATCTGGACATAGTTGTTTGCTCCTATCTATATGTTTGGACATTTCACTACGATGTGAATGGGTGAAATTTCATCCATCAATATCCAATTTAATGTTCTCTAAGTTTGAGATAAAATAAAGTTATTACTGTATGTCATACAGTTGAGGGAATAAAATGTTAATCATTAACCTAATGCATTGTATGCATTTATTTTTACAAATTAAAATATGATTCAGACTTGTTAGTAGACAATAATGCCACAGACTTTATTCTTCTCCACCAGAAGATTCAAGCAGTGTGTGTGTGTGTGTGTGTGAGACTTTGCAGCTAATCTGTGAATGATAACTTGTGAATAAAAATGGCAGCATGGTCTCTCCAGACTCGAATATGCATTAAATGCTTCCCTTATGGACCGTAACGACTAGCCAGCCAGGTGCCTGTCCCTCTGACTTATGTGATGTAGTAGCCAATCACTGACATGCATACACAAGCACAAAATACAAATCCACATTAGATTAACAGAGAAATTCAACATGACAATATTCTGCAAAACCTTGATGTCTGTGCACATTCGCAGTGCTAGTTGTCCAAAGACACAGTTTAGAGTGCAGACTTTCTCCAAGTACACCAAACTGTACTGTTGTGTTTTCTGTTTTTTTTATATGGGGTCTCTTCATTTCATGCAGTGTCACATACACACAGGTCTGAGGTCTCTTTCATGAGATTGAGACTAATATACTGGCATGGTCTGCCACTATCATCCTACATGCTATTTTTTCTCAGTTTCAAGACCTGTCTACAGAACGTTATGTAGCTGTAATGTCAATGACATGACAATGACAAATAATTCTCCCGTGAAGGACTTCAAAGCGAAACCTGTGGAAAAAGTGGGCCAGCAAAAACCTGACACATTTTGCAACCTTTTGATTTGACTGACTGGTGATGAACGTAATTGACAAAAGGAATTAAACAAAGTTTGCATATTACAGATCAATTAGAATGACAAATCTGACAGATGGAGAGAGGTATGTAGACGATGCACAAGCAGCACAATTGCTACTGTTTCACAGCATACATTTGATTCGCTATTATGGTAGGCATGCCTCCTGGTGGACTTCTGCCTATGTCAGATAATTTATTGGCTGTTGAGTTTACTTCTTTGGGGCAATTATCCCCTCCAGTTGGGCCTGAAAGGAAAGGAGAGACAAATTCGCTATCATTTGTAAGTAGGAAGAGAGGTACACGTGTTGCTTAATAATAAAAGGATAAACATAAGTATGAGGTGAAGTTAAAAGTGAAGAAAAGGATACACACTCAAAGCCACAATGCAGGATAATGCATTATATATATAACAAAGGACTTCATCAGGGAAGACCTTTCAGTCTTGTGCTGTCTTTTCTTTACTTTTAATGTCAGAGAGAGAGCATTTCTTCTTTAGGTGCACAATTAAAATGAAGTATCTACTCTTGAAAGTTAATGGTGTGTGATTCACTTGATTGAGTGTCATTTCACCTACCTTAAGCTGCTGGTTGGTTCTCTTCAGGAACTGTATCTCTTCTGTGTGCTTGTTCTCTTCCACCTGTCGCCTCTCCATCTCCCGCTTCTCAATAGCTTCACATTTGGCTCGCTGCTCATTCACCTGCCTCTCGAGCTCTAGCTTCTGATCCTCCAGTTCAGAGATCTGGGCATGTCATGAGAGAACACTTAATTGTGGAGTAGTTTCTACTTGACACAATTAATTATGCACGATAGACTGGAGTATGCCATAAGTGCAGCAGCTGTTTAGTTACATGCTACCATCTGTTGGAGAGTCGGCTGAAGTACACCTTGCGTGGGTGGGTGTCAAATTTGATTTATTTCTAGGGAATGTAGAACCAATTTAATACTCTTGGCATGAGCTGCTCCATTGCAACAGTTGGTGGTAACTTGTCTTGCTCATGAGCAATTTGCCAGTCATTTTTCCAAATAAAATAAAGTGATTAATTCTTATCCACTTATAGGTGTTCTGTTGCAAAACAAATCTTGAGAATCTGTCAAACTATGGAGCGTAAATTATGACTTACCCTCTTCTCCATATCAGACTTGCCATGGTCGGCCTGAAGGGCTTTCCTTATGCCAAAGGCCACACTGCTCTCATACAGTGTCTGATAGGCAGCTGTGGTCATACAGATCTCATCTCTCACCCGTAACAGCAGCAGACCCCTCTCAGCACAATTGATAGTCACCTGTCTGATAAGTTCATCTGAAATGATAAGGCCAAGTATGGAGGCAAAGGTTACAGGTTGACCACAGAAACTGTACATATTCATTTCCAGCATAATTGAAATGCTACACTGGCAACTCACTAGAACCAAAACATTGGCGAGACTTCTGATTAGATCATAAGGTAAAGGTTGCATACAAATCCTTACATATCGGTGCAGAAACCATCTTCATTTTTCTACTTTTTTATTTGATTTAATCTACATTAATGGTAAAAAAGAAAAAAAACACGCCTATCTCCACTTGAGCTTTATTCGTGTAAAGTGATGATAATATACGGACACATTCAAGTATAGTATAGTATAGTATAGTATAGTATAGTATAGTATAGTATAGTATAGTATAGTATAGTATAGTATAGTATAGTATAGTATAGTATAGTATAGTATAGTGTTCTAAAAATATTTCTCCATTTCTTAAAAGGTTAATATTTTGGACATAGCTGGTTTCTGCCTGACAGCAGTGTAGCTCTGCATGCATCATTCTGTGCAGTGGTAAATTGTTAGGCGGCATGCAAGTACAACTTATGTACACTTCTTACACTACAGCTCAGAGTCAGATATTGATGTTTCTTTCCTCAACTGCAGTTAGTTGACAACCTCTACAATTACACCTCTTTGCTAAACATAGGCTACAATACAAAACAAACAACACAGCAAATACAAAAGAAAATCTCCAAAGTAAGTCATACACTTAAGTGACTTAAAAAGCCCCAAATCCTAAAGTAGAAATAGCCTACACAAAATGTACAACATGTACAAAAATGTAGACCTAATTCAAATGTTGGTGAGTACATCTATGATGATCCTTTTGACATTTCTCAAGGGAGTTAGCGAGGCCAAATTGAGTCTGGTCTGTATGCCGTCGTTCGACGACTACCCCCCTCAGATGAAAATTAGCCAAACATTTGATCCTAATCAATTTGTTTTGGTTCCTAACCAATTCAAATGTGCGTGCCTGCCAACGTGCACACAATAGACCAGGGGTTCTCAAAGTATTGTCCAGCCTACTTTGAGATCCAGAGGTAGCCACTAGCCAGCCAGGGGTAGTCAATATAGCATCATAATCAGTGTAACCACTTTGAGCAAGGTCAGAACGCATAAGCCTGTATATCTTATATTTTAGTTTTATTGTGAAATTACACGGATATCTTTGAAACATTTTAACAACACAAATATTGTATGGTGGACCAAATACATATTTATTTGTGGGTTCTTTAACATGAAAAGGTTTTGAGAACCTATATACACTATGCAGGACCGAACGCATTCAACCGAAGGTTGTAACTTGTAACCCCAGTGACCTCAATCATGGAGAACATGTGTTTCCTATCTCCTGCTCACCAAAACACTGGGAGTAGAGCTCCCTGCGGACGGGGCAGATGCCTGTCTCTCTGGCTTGTCTTTGCTGTAGCTTCAGGTCCAGCTGCTCTTGCAGGTGCATCACATCCATCCGGGTACAAGGAGAGCTGGATACCTGCTGCACCCACAGCTGGTTGGCCTCCATCCATTCCCTGCAACACATTTGGTTGTGTTCAATAAAACTGGATACGATACCGTTGTATCAAAGTATACGCGTATTGTTGCCGGCCCATATCTTTTGACATTGGCCTTTTCAGTGCAGCTCAAACACCTGCTGCGCTGGAAGCATTGGCAATGTGGTTCAGTTAGTGCTATTTTTGGGCCTGTTGAAAACAGAATAACAACGTACTCCAATACTGTTGTTGATTAAGTTTATACTGAACCTTGGTGGAAGGATGACATTAAGGATTTCTTCGGTTTTCTGTTTGTTGGCGTCTGCAGAGGCTGACTTTGGTTTGGGTGGTGGTGGAACAGGGCCGGTAAAGGCAGGTGGCTGAGGGCTCACTTTCAAAGGGCGTGCCTGTAACAATAGAATTAATGAATTCAATCTTTATTTAATCTCAAATAATCGATTGAGGGCAAGCCCTTCTTTGCATGTACTGTAATTAAGCCTACATTTCACAATGAGAAAACACAAAAACAGAATAAACCGTTAAAAACAAATTTAACGTAAATCAAACGTTACAAACCCAGCTAAAACCACCACAGTCGGGTAATGATTTTATAGCATCATCCTGAAGGACAAGACAATTCAATTTTTTTAAGTCACGCTGCAGGAGATCCCAAAGAGTCTGCTGCACTAACTAAAAGCAGTCTTAACAAAACTCTGTCCTGAGGCACCTGCTGCATGGAGAACCGGCCAGTCACTGAAACAAGTTAAAAGTGGGCCAGAGTTCCGAGGCAAAATAAAAAGTATTATGATTGGTAACTTTCCGACTAGAGCTTTAGTGATTATTGCTTTTCTCAGAACGAGACCATCTAACCTAATAAAACAATACAGTGGTCAGTATAAAGTTAACACTGGTAATAAACCTGAAGAGCTGAGTGGTAAACAGTTATCTAAGAGCCTCAGTGGGGAGCAGCAGTGTGTCTATAAATATCATCACTAGTATAATCCAGAATCGGTATCCAACAATCCTCTACAATAATAAAGGAAAACTGGCTTCTTAATGACTTAATAAATGTAATACACACACAGGACCAAAATGGAAACAAGCCCCTATAGGGCTTTTTGTGTTGCCAACATGCAGCAATCATTGTAAACCATACTTTGGTACAATCTGCAAACTGTTAATTGCGACTGCAGGTGACATTTAATATGAAAACGTGAATTTCCTGTTGGTTTGTCACGCCCTCATATATGGTCATGCCTCATGATGACATTACATGACATCATGTGAGATCATCAGGGATCTCTATAGGCCTATATGGGAATATATGTAGTTGTGAGTCTCACAACGTAGACAACATCGCCACTCCGATTTTTCCTGGTAGCCAACCTATTCCTATTGTTTGACCTTGAAATTGCACTACTTCAAATTTGTGTTAGGCTTTATACATTTCTAAGGGTCTTTTCGGTCAATTTTGCACTTATTGCCTAAGGTTTATTACTTTGCCATATGTCAATGTCTCCATATGCCAAGGTCAATATATGGCCATATCAAGCCTCCATATATGGTAACGCCACGTAACATCACACCTCCATATGGCCACGCCTCATGACACCACGTGACATCTCCATATATGGTTGTCAGTCCATCACGCCACGTGACATCACACGCTCCATATGTCATTCTGACATCATCATACCCGAAAATTAAGGCCCTACCTGGGCCCTCATCAAACCCTGTACACTCAAGACACTGATCTGACCCCTGCATGCCAAAGCACCAGCGCTCGTCCAGCAGTCTGCCGTCACCCAGGCGGATGTGTGCACTCACGCGACCTCGCCAAGGTCCCTTCCTGCCCTCAAGGCGTCTTACTGGTAAAGTATTAAATCGATCAATCAGTGTCATAATTTTCCTGCAAGTTTCCTGTGATAAATGTACATCTTTAATTGAGCTATATGCCAAGATATTTTATTCTGTTGTTACCATTTCAATATTTTCACTCTTTGACAGTAGAGAGTCAGTGCTCTACGCTGGCACTGAGGACTTACCTTATTTGGGGACTTTTTATCTGTATTTCTGCTCACCAAAACGGGATTGTCATATTTCAGTAAAGACTCAATCATTGTGTTGCCTTGAAAATACTATTATAGTCTAATAGCCTAGACCCCAAATACCTTCCGCTTACTAAACTCAACTCACTGAAGTTCGTGTTTACAAAATAAAGTTTGGACCTATTGTTTTGAGTTGTCATGGCAGTGGCACGTTGTCATGACAACAACTTCGTGTTTAAGCACTCCATCTTTCTTTCTCCGTGCTGAACCAATGGGTTACTCGTTTTAAACGGGGATATGTACTATTTCCTTTTCATTTAAGTTCAACAGATGTTTAAAACACATACAGGGTTGTATAATTACAGGAAGCGCACTGCCACACTAACTCACATTGACATAAAACAAAGAGAGGCGCAAGTTGAGCGGAACAAAAGTTCAAACCCGCCCATGGAAAACCCGACAACAATTTGTCAACGTACCACAGGAAACGGAAGTGCATGATCATTTGTAGTTTCAGCTCCAACAACAGCGCGAATGTTTCTTTACCTACGTTTGTAATGAATCGTCTCTATTTTGCTTTTGTATTATGACATATATATATTAAGTAAATCCGTTGCTGAACTCGTGACACGTCGCTCATAATGGATAAAGAAAGGCGACACAGAAGAGGGGTGTCCCCGCCGAGAGAGTCCAAAGTGAAGGTAAAACAAGAGAAGCTAAGCCCGGCTAGGCCACATAAGTCCCGGCGCTCCAGGTCCAGATCTAACGGTAGCTCGAGTCCACCGGCACCGAAGAGAAGAACCAGCAGGTAACATTATTATTATTCCCCGTATACAAATCATCATTAACAATGAAAGTTTACACATGTTGGACAATACTATACTATACTGTGTGAGCATTAGGTTAGCAGCTAAGCTAGTTATGCTAGCTAGATGGCTACCTAGCATTGGCTAGCAAGTTCCTTTTGTTGTTGTTGTTTTTCTCCAAATTGGTCACATCACATCGCTTTAAACAAAATAACAGAGCCACGAAATTCACTCCTAATTATCTATTATCTACATTTAATTATGAATCACTCCTTCAACATAAAGCCAGGTCAGTACTGTAGGGCAGGCATAGTTCACATTCACGTGTACTAGCATGATTATGTCATGATTATGACCCGATTATGATCAAAGCAAAGCAAAGTTCTTTGTTTACCCAGGGTGAATGGACTAAGCTCGAGATGCTTATTTACAGCATATTTCATAGAACATTTCATGGTAGGGGTTCAATGCCTTGCTCAAGGGCACTTCAGCGGTGGTAATTTTAACGTGCCGGTCCGGGGATTCGAACTGGGGACCTTCCGGTATTAAGACCGCTCCCCTAACCGTTCGGCCACCGCTGCCCCTGAATCATGTTTGGATGTCATGCTTAGATCAGTACCAGCAGCCATCTAGATTTCTATAAAAATGCATATAATACGTGTATGGCTTGTTGGCACCAATTTGCCTTCCTGTTTAAAAGTAAATGTTTGCTTTTTTCATGTAGATCACCTGCCAGGAACAGGGACCGCTCGCCAGACAGAAGGGAGAGGTCTCCTGTCAGGCGGAAAAGCAGATCTCCCAGAAATAAGAAGAGTCCAGTCCGTGGTGCTGCTGATGTCAAAATAAAGCGGGTAATTTGGTTGTAAAGTCTAGACGTGTGAATTCCTGTTCATCGAGAACACGGTGTGGAGTGTGTTAATTAGTAAAAGGATATGGCTGTTGTATTTATATATATATATATATATATATATATATATATATATAAATTGTCTGTGTCGGCAAAC
>OOFJ01048952.1:1157-11299 GCA_900323375.1 Benthosema glaciale
CAATTTTATTTCATGGAAGAGCCATTTGTGTTGAATTGTGAAGCATTTGAAAGAGAGACGCTCAGTTATATTTAAAGTTAACCCACTTGATAGCAGGCAGGCAGGCAGACAAATAGCAGACAATGTACATTATTTAGTTATATGGAAACAGTTGTTTGTGTTGCATGAGCTAATTGCACAGAATTGTTAAAAAGAGTGAAAATGGCCAAGCCATAAAATAATGCACATTGCACATGTCTTTTCATACATTACATGGAAATAAAGCAAACATTATCATTAATATTGTCCTTTTATCAACTGGCCCCCGGCCCCTTGCCATTTTCATAATGTGACCCACTGGTTCAGCTATTTGAGTATCCCTGCTCTATAGTGTCACATATAGTATAGTGTCACTGGAACATTTATTTTAAATTTCTTGTCCAGATTTGGAATTACATCATGGCAAGGTAACTACACAAAAAAACAAAAACAAAAAAGTGCATGGTCTTACCATTTAAATCAAATGCTTCCAATTCTAATCAAAGCGACTGTTTTTGACGGTCCATCGCAGTCCTGTTGGTAGTCGCGTTAGAAGTAATCTTACCTATCATTGTTGTCGAACTCCTCGTGATGTTTTGGCTATACTTCTAGCGACTTTCAATATGGCGCCTGGTGCACTTGAAAATAGGCCCCGAAGAAACAAATGGTGGGCCCACTGATTTAATGATCTCCAGTAGTTCAGGGCACTCTCCGATTTTATACTTTTGGCTTTGGGAAATAGCCACAACAGTTGTGAGCTTGTAGCTATTTTCAAAAGGTGTGTATACATTTTTGAAAACTTGTGAAACTGGACATAATGACCACTTTTACTTTTGGTTCTTTGAGTATATTTTGATGGGAATACTTTACGTTTACGGCGTAAATGTTGAATACAGGACTTTTACTTACTGAATTATATTTGTACTTAAGTAAATAAATGTAGTCTTTTTTTTTCACCACTGGGAGTTGAAGTCTCACCCGCGGCCTTTCCACCCCCTGTGCCACTGCTGTTGTTTGGCATGGTTGCACACCGCTTATTCCACACTAACTTCCATCTAATGTCACACTCATTAAAATATAAATTGGTTTATGATTATGGCCTGCACTGGACCAACTGATAATGCTTCTGGGCCACAGGCAGAGAGAAGAGCAGGATAATGCTGTAGTTAGTTCCCCAACATGTATGCCTTACAGTCACACTGTCATTGCTGATAGTAATATTCTGGAAAGGCTACGTATTAGCCCGGAAGCTCCAAAACCTCCCTGCTGCATTGCTATATTGTAGTCACAAAGACGTGGCAAGACGACTCCAAACCTCTTCTTTAGGAATAAAGTAACACTTTCATGCTGTGAGCAATGACAAAAAACCAAGCCGTGTTGCCAGATGTATAATTATCATATTTGTACATAACCAATGACCCGATCTGTAGGATTAACGATCAATAACACAGCACATCTGATTTCTTGCAGTAAACCCGCTATTTTGTGAAATTATAGTCATGGTGTCAAAAATAATTGATTCAGCAATGCATAGCGATTTTTGCTGTGCAGCGATGCAATGTAATGCAGCAATGTGACATAATCAATAATCAAAGCCTAACTAATTGTACCTATCCATCTATAAATTCACCAAATCTGTGTGCGTGCGTGCGTGCATTCGCGCGTGTGTGCGTAGTACGTCTGAAATCACAGAGAGACGGATACAGAAATCTCCAGTGTCTACATATATGGGCATAAAAGGGACATAATTGGGTGGGTATGTATTTCCAACTTGCATCGTTCCAAGTAAGCCAGTGCCCAACATGCACCGCTCTAGTATAATATATATTATAATATTATATATAATATAATTCTAAATAAAACATGTTGTTCAGTATAACTGCCTGCTTGTATTGACAGCTTGAAATTGCCATGTTGTGCAGTAAAATAGAACAGTGTGATGCACTGCAATGCATTGTAGAATCAAATCGAATTGTTAGCTGGTAAATCGTAATCAAATTGAATTGTGAGGGCAGTGCCAATGCACATGCACCTCTATGAAATTACATATTTACACCTGTGATTTGTCTGTTATTTTTGGCTATGAAATTACATATTTACACCTGTGATTTATATATATTTTCTGCTGTGTACCACACTGTAGTTTTCTTTAATATATGATAATTTTAAGCCTCAGGTACAATAATTTAACATTTCCCTTCTGGCAACAGTGGGGAGACACTCTCCAATATTATATTCAACTCTTTCACTATGCATCAGTCACTTTATTATACATCATATTGTGAAATAACCTGAACACAGTATGTTTCCACTCCTTATTTGTGCAGCCGTTTATGCTTCAGCGACTTTATATTTAAACAGTCACTTCATATTTCCTGACTGGAAATGAAATGTTAACGCTTTTGTACTACACATTTGAATACGCTGTACAAGTAATCTACAGTCTGTCGCTATGCACTCACACTTGTGTAAGGATACTTGACACATCATTTGGGAACTCGTATATAAACAATAAACTCATGACTCAGACGATGTGTAATCTCGTGAGCCAGACTGTTGCCTCCCACAATTTCCAAATGCTTCCATCATACAGTCTGGAGCAACGGAAGCTCTGAAAATGATCAAGCGCTAAAGCAGATGTGACGCCTCAACCCTCCCAGCTTCCGTTTTTGCCTTTACAGTTGTGCAAATTTAAATAAAAACATAAATTATCTAAGCAATATAGGCTACTGATAGCTTGCTGCTTATCAGAAATCTAAAACCTAAAATAATATGTATAAAATATAATTTTGTGAATGGAAATGACGAACAGATGATGGCTTTTAGGGAGAGACTCTATAGCTTTTGGAGATTATGGAATAGTTGTCTGGCTACGTGAGACTATATAAGATGCAACATAACTCAGTAACTGAAGCCCTACAGAGTTGTTTGATCATGATACCATTTTAAGGTATGTTGACAAATCAGATACAGTAGCAACATGTAAAAGTTAACATGAAGATATTAATAATAAAGCAGGGGACTTATCTTATTGTAGCCTACTGCGTATTCCCTGTTTTGCATGTCACCCACCACTTAGGCCTGAATGAGCATTTACAGACCACCCACAGTTACATGAAAATGATGCAGTAGGCTATGCCAAGGATTATGTTTTTTCTTCTTCATGTTGATACAAATCAAATGCTCTCATACAGGGACAGAATGCTCAAGAAGACATATTTGTATCAACAGCGGTAGTGAAGCTAAGTAACCATGGCAAATCCCGTTCTGTAGCCAATGCTCCAGTGTGTACTCTCTGAGAATGCCATGGTGCCACTTTGCAATACCGTGGTGCAACGCGGTGTCTGACACATGCATACACAGCTTTGGAACAGAGGACTTCACTGTGATCCCTTAACCCTCCACCCACTCCCGTTGTGTGTGTATTAGACATGTGACATATATCGTGTCACATGAGACTTGAGCGATCCTGTAAATACATCGACATTCACATTTCAAGCCATTTAGCTGGTCTGCATGCTTATGCAAGACACTTGCAATATGGGTAAGAGGTTTTAGGACATATTGCTCAAAGACACACTAGGCTGATCCTTTGTCTTTCCTCATTTACCGTACATTTTTAACATGTTTGGAATAAAATTAAATGAAAATGTCTATATGCAGCAGCAGCCATATTGGAAAATAATTGGGCCTACAGAATCTCACCCAATCCGGTGTAACCGTGCAGCGCTGTTTCTGAAGAATATCGTCTCTGACAAACTGTTACTTTTCAGGATTTAAAATCAAAAGCTGTAAAAGTAGCAGATCAACAAGTTCAAAACATATCGGATTGTGCCAGGGACTCCCACTGGCTATTTTCAAATAGACGTGCTGCAGCCTAGTCATTGTCGCTTATTTTGGGCTTGTTTTCATAGAACTGCTTATTTCTCTCACAAAATCTGGCAAGGCTGTCGCTCAATCATGGCTTGTCACTGCACACTGTAGGTGGCGGAGTTGTGTGCACCCAGATAGACGTCTACAAAATCACACAAAACAGTGTTGTATGTGTTATGCTTGTCTCTTCCACAAGATGGAATACATATTTTAACTTTTAATGTTTTTGAATGCACTCACACTCACACACTGGACCATGGTTATTAGGTTTCATAAAAAGGCTTACTGATTGATCAGCAACATAAATTATTACACACATACTGTCAGTTTCTGTTTGGTTCATCGCTGAACTGTGTCTTAAGGTGACGGAGTGTTTAAAACAGGGAGCAGGATAAGATACGAATGGAATGTCACAGCTCAATCTACGCCAATTTCAAATGTATAGGTAGAGTTGTATACCGATGTTCCCTATACAGATTCTGATCGCTATAACTTGCGTATCGGTCGACCGGTACCGTCCGATACCAGTGTGTAATTTAAACAAATCTAGGACAATGGTTCTCAAAGGTGGGGTCCAGGGCCTCTGTGTTCTTTGAGGAGGTTCCAAATGGACCCTTACAGGTCTGTAACTCTGAGAGTGTACAAATGGAACGATCCATTTGGAGAAATACGTTCCAGAGGCTTTTCTTCTTCCATCAGACTGTGGAACTGATCAGTACACCATCAAGCTGAGTGTGCACTACACTGCTCTTAAAGGTAATCAGAAGTGACCGTTTGATTCGTCATGACTCAATCCACCACTCAGCCTATAATCCAATCCACCTCACCACTTCACTACACCAATCCAGTCAGGAAAATATTAAATGTGTGTCACCACCAACAACCACTCCACTGAATGCATGGGAAATACTTGTGACTCCAATTGAGACTTGCCTACTCTGACAGACAATTGCAGCAGGCCACAATTAGTGGCCACTGGCCAAGGATTTCCACCAACATACAGAAGCCAATTTGCTCAGACACATATTGTGACGTAAATTATCCATTAATTGTCAATGGCATTTAATGTCAGACAACACAAACATTAAATTCTATAGCTGTTTATAGGAGGGGCTACAAAATAGATATTTCAATGTGTTCTGCAACTTTCCTTTCGGGGTTGCTGGGATTTAGAAGATGGGTCCTATGAAAGGCATTTCAAGTTGGGTCCATAGCTGGTTCCAATTTGGAACCAGTTCCAAGTACTGTAGGCATATTTTTCAGATTTGATGAATCAAGGAAATCTCATATGAAATCTTTTAACTCGCGACTTAATTGTATCAACAATGCATGGAATTTGTTGGCTCCTCTCGCCTATTCCCGCATATGCTCACTCACACATACAACAGAGATTGTACAGAACAGATTTTCCTTCCTCTGTCCACTAACAATTCACAATTTCATAAGTGCAATCAGATCCTAATTTAGAATCAATACAATCCTTTCAAACCTCTAACTAAGTGTGTGGACCACATTCTATTTCAGAACCCTAAACCTACAGTAGCAACAGCGTCTGACTCAAATGAATGTTGACATTGAGAAAAATGTCTCCTGGGCTGCTGTCGAGAACTTCAGAGGGATATAATTGCCTGTGTGAGTGAGTTTCCCTTTCATCCGGACTCTCTCGTCTACCCATTTCTCTGTTTCTGCTATACTGTATGCTTCGCCTTGGTGGCATTGTGTGTGGAGAGTGTAGGATCTCTCTCTTCCTCCTGAGTCAGATGTCTTGTTGTTGCAAGATCATAACGGAGCTAATGGATCCCTAATCCCTAGTCTCTATTCTGGGGGTGAACACTCATCTTAAATAGCAGATCTACAAGGCCATTTTCAGCAGAGAGATTTTGTGTGAGGGGGGGGATCCGCAGACCAAGTAGAGCTCATTTCTGTGGGCAGCCCTGAGTGACTGGATTTGGGTTTAGGCTAATTTGTCAATCTACTTGATTTGATAAGCAAGCTGTGATAACAACCTTGGACTGTACTGTATCAGCCATGTGTGAGAGAGGCTGTGTGCGCCATTGCGCATTAGGGTCTGTTACTGTTAATGAATTGATGCTGGAATGCATTGTTGATGAGCACAAGGGATGAAAATAACATTGAGCCAGTACCACCCCCCACCCACCCCTACCCATCAGATCATCAGCATGGTCAAGGCATTAGCCTAAATGCCCAGGGCCACGTTTTTGTCCCTGTCTGTCCCTATTAGTCTCTGTGCCTTCACTGCCTTGTTATGATTAATGAGACCTGCGAGCCACCTCAAGTGATATACCTTCAATGAGTAAACATGTTTGTCCAATAAAACTAACCTCAAGGCCATCCTGACTTTGATATGAATCCTATCCAGCTTTACTATACAATATCCCTGCCCCAAAGATGAAGGTCTGACATTCAACAAATTGAGAAAGTAGTAACCTACTTTAATTAATTCCCTCTCGGCTTAATAATATTCTCCATCTTTAAACGCATGAATTTAATGGAGCATGACTCATTGCAAATATGAAATGGCTGTTTGGTTGAAATAAGCATCCTCACAGAAAACCATAAATCCGCCTAATGGACTTTAATCACACCCGTGGTTCTAATGTCTTTACTTGTGTGACTGTGCTGTAGTTTATATCATGTTTCCCAAACAGTAGGTCGGGACCCATCTAAAATGTTTAATAAGAAGTGAAAATAGTAGATCTTAAGCACTACAAGCTCTCTATTTCTCACTTTCTCAACATTATTGAGAGCAATGTTTATCTGTGCGTTTGTTTTGTGTTGGATTGTTTTGTGTTGGATACCTCATAAAATCAAGCAGCGCATCAGGTGCTCTGAGGCATATGATTAGACAACGGTCTGTTATTTATCGGTCATTATAACACACCGATGAATCCAGTGATTGACCAATCAGAATCAAGCATCCAACCAAGCTTTGTGATCAACTTTATTAAACCCGAAGGAAATTTGTTCTGTTCAGCAGCTCCGGTTGCAATACATTTGTACAGATTGTCAATAAGAGAAGTATGATGCGTATTTACATTGAAATAGAATGCAGTGGAAAAGTCATAAGTTAAAAATCCAAAGTAAAACAACACAGTTAAAACAACCAAAGCTATAATTATAAATGATCTCTGGCCAACCATCTCATCTCCCCCTACACAATGCTTCATTGTACAGTCTAACGGCCCTGGGAATGTGCAGGGTTATACGTACATTAACAGTGCCTTTAATTGGATTACAGTAATTTAATTACAATAGTGGTCATCACAGTATATTAGGCTATGGTTCCTGAAAAATCGTAATCATGCGATGATAGTTGCTTGCTATTGGAATCACAGTTGATTGCCTATGGGACTAATTACAAACAGGTTAATCACGGCAGTTCTAATCAAAATTCTAATCAAATTAGACTTTAGATCTAATGGCCTGTTTTAAAACACAGTGGCCCTTTGTGGGTTCACTCTCCAACCTTCCTGCATATAAACACATGGATTTTCTCCCCCGTCACATCAAGGTCAGCACGGTGACAATAAGAGAGCTGTGACGTCTAAAATGATGCAGAGAAGAACCTTGGAGGTTGATGGTTGTATACAGTACTGTACGTATTCAGGCTGTAAATCACTGTTTTGTTGATAACTGGGAAGAAGACGCCATGTTTTAGTATTAGTTCCTTAACCACTCTAAGCCCAATATACTACAGTATACTGGTACAACAAATAGCACAAATAGTCAGGCTTGTTGCTTTCATTAAAAAAAAACATAAAATAAATACATATTTTATTTTGTTATTATTTTTTTAAGCTTTTAAACATCAAAGACTGGAGATTTCTTTGCCTATAATGCTGAAATTAATAGTTATGAAAGTGGTTACGCAATCTTTTTGTTAATTTTAGAAAGATGGATGGATGGATAATTATCCTGTTTGCTCTTTCTCTTTTAAACCCACATCTTTTCCATAACATAGTGGTATATAAGTGGTGCTGTATAACGCAGAGGCAACGTGGGAAAATAGGTTGGATTAATATGATCATAAATTGATGACACTGTCCGTCCAACAACAAACAAACTGAAACGAGGCAGAACAAACAATACCCAATTGGCACGGTTCCAAACAGTGTTCAATAATCTGCTTTATGCTTTCAGTTCGACTAATAAGGAAGTTATTTGGCTTGACTGCAGAAAAACAACAACAAATTCAATAGACTGGAAAAAGCAGCAGGGTGGGGAAAATCATGAAATTTCCGAAAAAGAAGGCTGCCGACAGAAGCAATAGAAATGAACAGCATCCTGCAGTTCATTTCTGTTCTGCACCTGTCTTGTGTTTCACTGTCAGCATGTGCTTTGTAACAACATCATCCTCTGGCTATGATCAGAAAACAGGAATTAGTCTTACATACATGTAGGCTGTGATGCTAAACAGAAACCTCAGTCACATGCACTTGTGACACTGGTTGCGGAGACATAAACTCATAATTTACATAGGCCCTACATAGTAAAAAAGAAAAACCTATGTTGCTATATATATCATACTTTTTTCCTCACATTTTGTCGCATATCTACAGTACAAGCTGGAAATGCAGCACGAAGCAACAAATGCTGTAAAGAAATAGTGTATTAAGACTTCCTCCATTTCTTTACAGAATTGATTGAAGTCACGCTGTCAGTGTGTCGAAATGCGGTGCTTCGCGCTGCGTTCCCAGCTTGTAGATCTGCTATTTTGACAGCAAACCGTACACATATCACACCACTAGACATGCATGTGTATTAACAGCTGTAGGGGGAAGTGCAGTCATGCCTGATTTACTTGCTTGCTTGCCGGCATCGCGCACCGAACATAGCCGATCTGCAAGCTCACAGCACGCCGCAGCCTCGGCGCGCCGTGAGCTTGTATATCGGTGCGCGGCACGACCCGCACCCATAGCATAAATCAGGTGTCAGTGTGTTCTATACAGTTCATCGGTGCGTTCCACCGCGAGGAAGTTATCCAGAATGGGATGCGTCAGCCCTGCCCCGGCGCTGAATTATATGACACGTCGGAATCGCAGAGCGTGAAGGAACCTCCACACAACACGCAAACGAGAAAAACATTTTACAGCCCACACAGTGAAATTAATGGTGGCCTATTGCTCGTGTCTCTCTCTCTCTCTCTCTCTCCCCCCAACACCACCCCCTCCTCCCGCTCTCTATTTTATTTGAAGAGTATGTCATAAAATCAACATGCCCTCTCTGGCTGCGCATCGTAAAGATCTCCTACGGTGATGCTGGGGCTTTTGACAGAAGTGCCCAATCAAGCCAGCGATGGGTCAATGTGGCGTGTAGAGTTATGGAGCTCTTCCTATAGTGTTATTTTAATGGGGGATATACCAAAGCTGTGGTGCCGTTCATGTGTGGATCTTTTAAAACCGTATATAAGCCCTTTTTTATATGAGTTCATGTGTCATTAGGACAGCATTGCGGTTTGGAGAACCATTTTAATAAAGAGACTCTTGTAACCAAAAGGCCATAGGTTTGCCTATAGTAATGGCCATCATGTGGCTTGTTACAGAAAATGTCTGTCTACTGGTTCTCAGTGTGTGGTCCAGGGATCTGCGGGAGTCCTTGAGGGAAGGTCCAGGCCAGGCCAGGGGGCGCTGGGCCATCTATTCTACAGTACTGATTTGACAGAAAATGGAACCTTATCAGTCTTTAACTCAAAGAGTGTATAAATGGGACCAGGATTGAATGAACACTGACAAAATGACTGTGTTTAGTGTGTCCCAGAGATATAAATCCTCCAATGGGTGTCCTATTTCTGGCCTAATCTTGTATATCAAACTGTTTTGTTTTGTTCTATTTCACATTTGTACACTCCCCGAGTTAGCCTACAAATAAAATTGATGAATGAACACCGTCACTCTGGACATGCCCTAGATTCCTCTGGACAATGCCTAACATATTAAATGTCAGTGCCAGTGAACAAACACTTTTCAACAGAGAAATTCTAGTTAACCAAACATTAAGACATGGATATATTCCCATGGCAGCCCGTGAGCCAAATGTGGCCCACGGTAACCTTTATTGTGGCCCCTGGAGCAAATAATATATTTAAAAAAAAAGTTGGCTATTGAAAGTTACAGGTAAGATGTGTGCGATATGAAATGTGATATTACCATAATCACAGTAATCCTTAATCATATTCCGTCATATTCCAAATGGCTTTTGGAAAGAAATGATCAAGCCTGACTCCTGGCACG
>OOFJ01048953.1:0-11599 GCA_900323375.1 Benthosema glaciale
TCCAGTACAACTTTCAGGGAACTGTTCAAACAAACAGTCTTGCTTCTTGTACTTCCAATCCATATACTGGTGACAAACGTGTTCCCTGACCCCTCTAGACCAAACACTCCCCTTGGCCTAGAGCTTCACCCACAATGAGAGGAATGTGATGATCATGCACATCAACCCTGTCTGGGGGTGGGGGTAGGTGGTGATGACTAAAATGTCAGAAAATGGCAAACAGTGAGGCATCAAATAAATAGTTAGTGCATCGTGTACCACGTAGGACAGGGCGGAAGTGCGGCACAGACCTAACAGTGGGGTAAGTCGCATGTTTGAAACAGGCTTGAGACCCAGGGTGTGCATCATCTTGCTCTCTACTTTGTATTTATTAAGATGAAAATGTTGTGGAATAGTACAATAATATCAGTGATGTTTAAGACCAACAACGCTACAATGTAAACAACAAATACGAAACAGTCATTTACAAGGTAAAGCCTTTTTTGGACCAAACGGAATACAGTGCCAGTCTTGAAGCTGGGTTGTCAAAGCCATTGGGCCTGTGTGTGTAGTCTAACGCTGACTCGTGTCCGCCTCTCGTCCATGTAAACATGCCAAAAACAAAATTCCACTTTCATAACATGACCAAAAAAAGACAACCACTCGTTTCCCGCCATTCAAATGACATGACTAGGTTTTATCTGTCCCAACTGCCAGACAAAAAACAACAAAGCATGAGGGTTTTGGAACCCTAGAATCCATATTCTGGCTATGTCAAAATATATAAATAAAGATTTGCAAACCTTAAGTTCAGTGAAAAATTATCAGCTATTTTCAGGGAAGAGATATTGTGTGGAGGCAAAAAAGGAGGGAACGGAAGTATAGACGACTGGGGAACCCTGAAGTGGTTAACTGGATTTGACAGGTGGGCAACCAACTACTATAAACTATTGCAGAGTTGAAATGACTTTGGCAGGTGGACAACAGAGTGACCCATTATACTTTCTATGCAAATATATATTTAATAATCAAATAAAGTGGATATATATATATATAATTTCTGAGCTCTGTTGAAAGCTGCTGCTACTGGGAGAGCCAAAACCACATTTATTTTTTTCCACTTAATTTTTATTGAGCGCCAATTACCAAACCACATTTCAATAACAAACAATGAGCAACAATTTGTTCACCGTTTCAGTTTGGTTGCAAGAAACCACCAACTCCCACTGCCATGCCTACTGTACGGCGTGCCGTATACCGTCTCTCCCACCATAATGAAGAATGTTCAGTGTACTTATTAACCTCACCTTTGATGGTTCGTTAGAAATGCACTGTAGGCCTGGAGGTCTTGTGTCAAGTTACAGCATGTTTCACTACCACCTCTGCTGCACAAAAACAGAAAGGCTACAACTTAAACCAGTGGCTTGTGAAAGTAATTTACAGTGGGAGCCATAAGTGCCAGTGGGAAATTAGGGGTTCAAACATGCTTTTGAGGAGTACGGGCCAATGACGTTTGTGTTGCTAGCTGGGAAAATAGAGCTACAGGTGCAGCTGACACCCATGTATTACGTGGGAACAGGCAGAACAGGTTTCAGTCTGTTTAACCCAGCTTTGGCTCATGTGTAAGCCCGGGTATCGTCGCTCGATTCCCAACCATTTGTATCCATAACTGCAGAGGAGCTTGTGGTGAAATGACAATAGATCAGTGGACGTGCATGGCATGCTTTGCATGCTTGCCTGGCTTCCCTTGGGGCTTGAAGGGATGCCAATCCCAGTCCAGTTGATCAGATTTAGCATCCAGGCCGAAGAGCCATTTGCAACTCTCAGATGTGCAGGGCAGAAGGGGGTGTGGGCCACTCCTGACAGACGCATGCCTAGCAGGGTTAACATTGCACTTGCATATGTAAATAGTGTGGTAACCAGCACTGACCACCAACAAGGCCAATAAATTCAGAATCACATTCTGTGACAGCCCTCCCCTTCCTCTTGCTTAGTTTAGAGTCTAATCTTTAGACT
Source organism: Benthosema glaciale (assembly GCA_900323375.1). NCBI lineage: Eukaryota > Metazoa > Chordata > Actinopteri > Myctophiformes > Myctophidae > Benthosema > Benthosema glaciale. The sequence goes on from OOFJ01048953.1 coordinate 1,996, forward strand.
CTGTGAGTACTGAATCAGTGTGCCAGTCATTAGAATAGGTTTGAGAATCACCAGGCTAGATTCTGATGTTCTTTATGAAAAAGGCCATGACCAGCATCTATAAAGCAGAATACATTAAAGAAACACCTACACCAAAATACACACATAATCTCACCAGCTCACAAAAGAATGCCTCTCTTCCATCTATGAATCACCACAATGCCCGACTGATATTTGCACTGGGTGAGGCAGCAAGGAGAGTATTTCCAATAAAGCATTTGTTGTTCCGATGGATATCAATGGAAATGAAAAGCTAACCGGGCCCCTTGTTTGCAGAGAGTCTCAGGGCAGGAATGATGATCCAGATCATGGTCCATTTAATTTATTATGAAGTTGGAAGCAAAGCTAATCCTAGATCAGAGCTGCCGACTCCATCCCATATACATGCTCAATCCCAGCCTTATGCCGTGAAGACAAGAAAACCTTCATGGAATTCCAACCAGAATGCTGCCAATTACTGAACAAGCTGCATTAAGTCTAAAACATTCACAGAGTTATGCAAGTTAACATGTAGACATAATGCGAGTGGAATGGAACCCGAAACATGCTCTGGATTACCAAGGAGTTGTGCTTGCACATAGGCTACTATATACTGTATTAGGTAACATGTCTAAAATCATATTCCATGTGGTAATTATCAGAAGGGTGACCACATACACATCTAATAAGAAAAGGAAAACCCTAGCATAGCAAAGCGTATGCCATCCATTATTATTTTACCCAGGGTAGTAGCTGTGCACAACAGCTCATTTTCAGCAAGGCCCTGCAGTGGACATATCATTCTAGTGGAATTGTCTATCAGGATTGGTATAATTTGGGTTTTATCCAAACAATGTAACAGTGGTACTTTTAAAACAGTACCTGAACTCAACCGATACTTTGATAGTAATATATACTAAATAGTTTATTTATTTTTTACTCTGTATGGGCCTGTCGGTCACTGGGATCTTCTTCAGGAAGAATCATTCCTGAAGAAGATCCCAGTGATCGAAACGTTGAATTAATAAACCAGAGGAGCTGAGTTTTTCATTAACCAGTGTTGCGGACTTTATTTCTTTCCATGTACTGCCTTTTGTCCAGAACCTGGGCTAGAGTGGATGTGCATGCTCTATAAACATAATCACGGTTTTAGAGCCATAAAAAATCTTCTCTTATGGGGGTTCCCCGCCTGGCATATGTTTTCAAATGGGGGTCTGTGGGCTAATTAGTGCCAATTTCGGGGTCCTTTACATGAAAAGGTTTGGGAACCACTGATTTAAGTGGCATAAAAGTCAGATATCAGATATAGTATATTATCATTTTGCATCTTTGTGACAGGCCTACACATTCTCCCCTTCCTCCCCACACACACAGGAACAGTTTTGATTCTTCACCTTACACACAAGATCAGCATTGGCCGATCGTTAGAAAAACAATCTGATCTGTAGATTCTGACTCCAAGACCCTGATGGGAGCATGATGACACCATGACACATCATGGGCCCCTGTGTTTTTAAAGTCTCTCTGACATCACCAAAATGATACATTACATGGATCGTAATGACATCAGCTCTAAAAATACCAAAACATGTAAACAGCCTCCTTAAACTGTGAAAAGGCCCAGTTCTCTGTGGGCTGCCAAATTCTACACCACATCCAGCCCAAACCAAGCACTTATCTGTGAAAGGCCTAAGATAATGATACAGAGGGCCTCTGGCGAGCCTTGGGCGTTTCATTCTTGTAGTGCTGTTAAGGGTAAAAGTATAATTTACTAGCCTCTGTAGACAACATGGACTATGTTTTCTGCACTCCAAGGGCCGTTTTTTCTTCCCATCAATGGAGCTCAAGTATAGAAGAAAGGTTTCCAATATTTACCATCACATGCAAATGACATTTCCCGCAGAAGTGGACATTTTGGGCAGCATTTGGTACTAGAAGAAGGTCCACGCAGGTGGGTTGAAAAGTTAAGTTTGCCACTAGCTCATAAAGTTACTTCCGATTCTTCAAATAACAGTCAAGAATTGATCCTCAAAATAAACATGTCATGCAATAGTAATTAATTAAAAAAAGAATTACGTTGGATAACAATTTATATAAAGAAGATATTGTTCCAAGGCAGCAAATCACATTTTAGATATCATAGCCAATCAGGGTGGAATATGAATAATCGGATAATGATTTTCTTTTATATTCGCACACTAGCTGCCAATGAGATCACATGACCATAGAAATAATGTAGTACCGATGCGCGTGCTTGGACAAAATCTGAAAGGGTATAACAACATAGGTTGGCTTCCTGGTAGCGCGATAACTGAAATATGACAAATAATCTATATATGAATATTATATATTAGAATATGATCTAAAATAAATAACAATTAAGGCAGAGGTTCTGCTATGGCGTCCAGGGAGTGTTTGTGTGTGTTAAGGTTGTGCAATATGCCAAATTAAATATTTCATCGGCCAACGTCAGCCAAAAAAAATAACGCAGATTATATCCTTGCTACTAGTAAAGCAATGAATGTGCTCTCAATGTGGCGCGTCCGTGGGTTGTTGTGAGCTTGTAGAGCTGCTATTTTCTGTGTACGGTGACTACGGTCAATGAACAGAAAGGACATGACACGACTGTCTTCCTGCTGATGCACCTCTCAGTGACAAAACTTGTTTAGACAACCCAGCCTGGCGGAGACAAAAAAGCGTTCTGATCGGCAGAGGATGAAAATTTATATCTGCTATCAAACGTGTATATACGTATAGACGTATGCTAACATCCCTAAGGAGAAAAGTACAAAAGCGGGTGTTATTTTAGTTGACAAGGGTTAGTTCCTACTTATAAGCCAATGTTTTGCTTGCCAGTCATTGGCTGAAAACCTTCAGATTGTTTGTGAGATCACATGGCTGGGGCTATAACGTCCAAAAGAAGAGCTGTGTCAGTAGTTAGGCAGTAGGCACAGTAAAGATGAGCAGATGATCAGTAGGCAGCACATCACAACCTGCTGTCTACTTTATCAATATCACTTAAGTTATTTGTTATACCAATATCACTTATTATATTAGTTTAAACATCAACTTTTTCTGCCTTTATTGATAGATTTAAAGTAATGACAAGAAATGGAGAGAGAGAGAGATCGGGGAAGACACGCGACAAAGGCCGTCGGGCCTTTGTCGCCCAGACAAAGGTGTCGCCCAGACAAAGGTACCCAGACGGTTGAGCTAACCGCCCAGGCCTAAGTACACAGTTATTTTCATCAGTTCTAAGGAAAGCGGATAATCTCTCAAGTTTTTCTCATGACATATCTGGATGGAAAGTTAGCAAATGTCAAAGGCTAGATGAAAGGAAAATATTGATAGGTTTTGTATGTAGAGAACAAATAGTGTCACACCCATCTGACATTGGAGGCCATGTCAGATGAGTCAGGAGCAGCAGAATGACCAAAAGTAAGGCTTTATAATGATTGTTGCAGTCACTCGGGTGCTGCCAATCCTCAGGCTTTGAGTCACGGTTCGTTAGATTTTTATTTTATTAGATGTTTTATTTGTCAAAAATGGGGGAAATCCGGGCACTTCAGTGGGACAGTGGTAAGGTACCCAACTGCCACGAGGAGTCTAGAGGTTTGAAGGCAATGCGGTGCATCCTGCTTTGTCGAGCGTCTCTAATAGTACACAAACGCAATTGTGGGAGGGAAGCCGGGAGTGGAAGGTGTGGGCTCAGAAAAACGCAGCATATGCAGGGACCTTTTTGCTGGGACTTCCTGACTAGCCGACACCAAGTGATGAGAGAAAGGCAAAGTGACATCTCGGACTCAACACTGAATCCTCTTCTCTACTCCCTAGTACACACACACGACGGCGTGGCCATGTGCAGCTAACACCATCGTCAAGTTGTGCCAATGACAGAACAGTGAGGGGCCAATTGATGAGAGCGAGACCGCCTACAGGATAAAGTCAGATCACTGACACTTTGGTGTCAAGACATAATGTATATGGGGATCTGGTGGTGTGTACCAGAACGGTTACCGCCAACTTATTCACACATGACATGGAATAAGCAGCAGATGAGAGGTCAGAGGTTTGGTTGTTTATTGTAGGGATTCTCCACTCTTCAAGAAGTTCAAGGGCCAGATAGCAAAAACTCCATAGGGGTTGACTCCCATGAAAACAGTCTCACACACAAACAAATTGCTTAAAGTCAGACTGAAGAATGAATGCTTCAGTCTGACATTCTAGCCTCTAGGTGATTTCCAAGGGGGAGGTCGACTTTCCTTAACCAATCACTAGAGATCACTGTGCCCCCCAGTGCTATCTGTAAACTCTGTAGTTTGGCTCATGATTCATCAAATAAACATGATTACAACATTACTGATGACATGGCACATTTCAAGTACGTGCCTGATGCCTAGATCCTATTGCCTGAAGGGACAGTCGGCTGAACATGTTGAACTGATTGAGCCAGTCAGTGAACGACCTGTTGACTTCAAAACGCACACAGAAGTCCAAACTCCAGCCAAGCATTGAACCAACTGATTAACAATGAACAGGATGTTTTAGTGGAATGATTGAGTAGTACAGTCTACAGTGCATTATTACTCTATGCCAGTCAGACCTCAGCCTCCTGCACACAACCTCAGTGCTCTCTGTCTGCATCCAGCATTCTTTGGTGGAGCACCCAGGGTGCAAATAGAAAATATTTCATCTTTTGGAGGAGAGCCGCCCAACAATGTCAGAGGGTTGAGCGGAGCGGTCTCCCTCAGTGTATGTATGTGTATTGTGTAGCTCACTGGACATGAGAGACTCCAAAGTGCTCTCTGGAACTCATAAAAATAATTTGTGACCACAGCCTCTTGTTTTCTCATGCAAATAATAACTTAAGGCACTCAATAAATACTATTGGGAAAAATGTGGTTGTGTTAATGAATCATATCAATGATCATACAATTATGCCCATACCATGGCATAAATATTAGCCCCGGCCCCGCCAAGAATTGAACCTGTTGATATTCACAGATCCAACGATTCTAAACTGAAGCTCAAAACAAGTAGGAGAGACGTTTAAACGGGGAGATCATGGAAAATGTGCCTTGGCTTTTTTGTGTAGGTTAATCTAGGTTGGCTTGGATTTACCACCATGTGCTTCACAGAGAGCATGCACTGAGGGGGAACGGAATCCTATAAGTCATCTCTATACTCCAGAGACATAAAAGGCAACAGGAAGTAACAGTCGCCTTCTATTCAATTGAAGATCCATTTTCCCTTTCCGATATTCATCAGCGAGCCATATGATGCCTGTGCAGAGGGTTCTGTAAATGGCAGCTAGCCTAAATGAGTTAGACTCCGAGGCTTGATGAGCGCCAGATCATGGAAAGAGGGGGATCTGTTTCTCTATAGCTGTTGATAGTGCCAAGTGTAGATCACACTGACTGGCTGGCTGCATCATATTAAAACAAAATAAACAAACTCTAAATTATAGCAAAAATGTCAGCACCTTTCATACAGAGGACAAAGGTTCAAGCCATAAATTAAGTACTCAAATGGATTTCACACACACACACACACACACGCACGCACGCACGCACGCACGCATTAATCATTTCACTCTACTACAGCAACCTAAAATATGAACAACAACAAAGCCTAAAGTACAGTATAAAAGTCTGAATCAATCACAATAGGGTTTTTTGAGATGGCCTAGGCATGAGCCGTCTAAAAAAAAAGACAGATCAGGCGAAAAGCAGTGGGTCCTCTCATCTAAAGAGAGGGAGCCGGTATGGAATGATCACTGTTCAACTGTCTGCCACAGAGAGGGGTCCTGCAAAAACAGTCGCTGCAGTATTAGACTCGGTGGCTGGTCATATTTGCCATTGAATCTAAGAAAATTTCCCCACCGCAGTTTACTCATGATCTATGAAACCTTTTTCCATTCCTGGTTTCAGCTTTCCCACAACCACTTATCTGTCCCTAAAGGTCACAATGATGAAATGGGAATGAACGTCTGTAAGGAAAAGACACATTTTCAAGCAGCAGGGAGATTGTCCTGTTCTGAAGAAAAACAATGCTCTGTATGGCTGGCTAATCATGGAAATACTGACAGGGGTCAGATTCCATTATTGAGGAAATTATGTGAAATGCATGGCATGAACAAGAAATCTCCTGGTATGCTTGACCACTGGGAAAAGGTCTTGTGCCATACCAGACTGAAGGTATGTATAAAAGAAAATATATGATCCACTCAAAACCTCCATAAATAATGAAATCCTTAGCGTCATCCGTTCCAGAAAACTCCCAGGGCTAGTGACTCCAGGGGGTTTTCCAGCTCCAAATTAGCACATGAATTAGCATGTGGGGTTAGTCTGATTAAAGGGATACAAACTGCTAAAAGTAGGATGCCCACTAGGAGTGCATCAGAAGAGGCTGTTCTCTTCTCACATACACCAACAGATTTATGATGCATTGCATTATTCCTATGACCTCCTGGAACGGAAACACAAGAGAAATAATAAAATCCTGCGATATCGGCTTATCAAGAAAAATGCCTTGCGTTGTTTGTTGTTAACAGGTCAATGGGGCAACTCCAGTCCAGACAGTCTGTTTGATTGCAACATAGACTGTTTCCTCTGGGATTATTAGCTATTTTTAGCAAATCTGCCTGCTTGTCTTGATCGGTCCAAAACTAAGTTCACGAGTGCAAACAAAGAGTTGCATTTCATCCGCTCATTTCAACATTGTGAATGAAATTGGTATACAAAATTCAAAATGTACATTGTCCCTGTTGGCTGTATTAAATGTAACAGTTTGTGTTTCTAAAATATATGGTAGTTTGGTGTGTGTTCCAAGTATCCTCCGCGCAATGAGCCATAAACATGTTCAAGAGGCAGGATTAGTGCATTGACAGAGATGCCAGTGGGGGCACAAGGACCTTTACATCGGCCCTCATTTAAGTTCAGAGACAATGAATTGATTATTGAGGTACTGAATATTAGATTTGAGAGGGTGTGGACTGGAGATAATGACAGAAAGCTGCAGTCTATAAATAGGACTGACCTTCCATTTAACAGGAGTACACATAGACTAATAAGTCTAGTAGTCTTAAGTCTACACAAAGGTCTTCTTTCAGAGGGCGTTCAACCTACTGCATAGGAAATTTGAATTTCACATAACGCTACATCCAAGCTCATCATTTGCTCCCGTCTGGTATTTCAAATCTGTCAAGGACACTTCATTCACAATTCTCCACCTACTTCTATAACCGATTATACGCTTTAATTATACATTTATTGTAATCAAACATGAAACACACACTTGAGGTAGTAGTGGGATCTTTTGATAAAGTATTTCTATGGGGACAGAAATCATTTAAAATCAAGCATATGGCTGAGCAGTGAGCACTGCAGGAACAATCAAAACAACAACTTAATCAATGGTGCAAAACGACAAGGGAAGATCATAACAACCAGACAGCTGGGACACAGTGCCTCAAACCTGATACTTTTCCAGTAGTCTTTTTTCCACACAAAGCAGGAATGGGAAATCATTCGTGACAAGACAGTCCACAATCACAACAATGACTCCATCTCAACTTTGACAACAAGAATGTTTTACCTCGCAGAAAGAACGTCTTGTTGGTTGCCTCTCATCTTCACTGCAAGGGTGACCCCAACGTGATGCGGCCATCATTCAACTTCACATAAAAGACTGCGCTCCCTAAACGCCCACATCGAAAACGGTAGATCCACTGGAAAGGAAGAGATATTTCCAAGGTTTCCCCAGTACGTCTGTCCACTTCACAGCTCCCGTCTTGCTTGTGTTCCCAATCCAGGTACTTTGGGGAGACATAATCATATTAGTGTCACAGTCATCTTTTATTTTCTTTACACAGTTGTGTCATTTAGCAGATGTTCTAGTCCAGAGCGACTCACAAAATAAGCAAGGTAATCACTTACACATTTAATGCAGAAAGACCATGAAATGCCTCGGGAAACTAAACTACAGGATCACTGGCAAACCAAAAAAATAAATAAAACTAACTTCAGTGTAGACAATACTATCAAAACGATAATCTGATATGATGGAATCGAATCGAATATAGACACATTGTGTGACTTCCTAGGGGTGAAAGTCAAGAATGAAACATTATCCGTCTCCAGTTTAATAGAAATGTAATGTCTACACATTAATAGCATCTTAATTACGTATTCTGTCATAGATGGCTAAAATATAAATGCAAAGTTGGTTTGGAATAAGGCTAGCATAGGTCACAGAATAGCTTGACGAAAACAACTAGAAGTTCGAATGTCTCACAAACACATTCTGCTGACTAGTGACAAAATTTTAGGTCAAGTCTGTTTGCGTTTACGAACACGTCGAGTCGTAATAATAATAATAATAATATCTCAAACGTATATGGCGCTTCTCTAAGTAACCAAAGGCTCCTTACATGGGGCAGCAAGAGGAGGCAACAAATAAAATTAAAACTTTATTGGGAGAAAAAAAAACCACTAAAGGCTAAGGAATAAAATCAATAAAACCAGTGGAAAGAGTTCGTTAGTAGGGAAAGCAATATTGAAGAGCAGACAGTGGTGCGTCTGATGCGCCTGTCACGCTGTTTCAATAACAACCGACCATGGAATGGATGCATACGGTAAACAGCACAGTGTTAATGAATGGCTCGCAACAAGTGGGCTGTTGCCCCGGAGCGCAATATATCCCTCCCATCAGATTATACAGAATGTATCATTTAACGTATTTATAATCCCAACATCAGACATACATTAGATTCACTTCAGTCGCCGACCACTAGTAATCGAAAGATATGGCAACAATAATACGAGCCACAGAAAGCAAAAGTATTATTTTGGTTTTCTTTTGCCACATAAGGCTGGGGTCGGTGCGGTGCGGGGTGGTGGTCGTACCGTGCTGTTGTTCTCCTGCTCTCGCGACCGACCGACAATGGCCACAAAAGTAGAACATTGAAGGGTTTACCTTTTTTTTGGTTCTTTAGCTTATCGCCAAACTGAAAACGATACGAAAAGGTTAAGACAACAAAAGTAAAAGTTCAATACGCGGTAGTACAACACGTTAACCGAGTTCTCTACCCCCGCCATAACGATATATTTGAAAGCCACTACTACTACTACTAGTACTAACTCAATTGTCAGCAGCAACAGGCTGTTGGCTTGCTGGTGTTAGCATTAGCATGCATGCTAACACCAGCAGGCAGCGAGTTGCTGCTGCTGGAACAAAGTTTACCTGTGTGGTTCCAAAGTGTCGTTAACACACACGGACGGGAGCGGTACTGTTTGTCCATAGAAGCGGGCGGTGAAGCGAGCAAAAAAAATCCAGGCTTCAAGTTCCAGTATATTCCTTTACTTTGTTGTCATCATTTTTAATCCCACGTCTCTTTCTTTCTTTGGATACAAACAGTTGTTGGACAACTATTCCAAGCCCACACTCCGCTCCTCGGGGAACTGGTGCACGCGGCTGTTGATTGTAGCTGGAATTTGATTCCAGTGTTCCCGACACTATGGTGGTCCCGCCCTCCTATACAAGCTCAACCAATGACAGTGGAGTTTGTATTTGTTGAAAACCAATC
>OOFJ01048972.1:0-16722 GCA_900323375.1 Benthosema glaciale
ATATAAGAAAAGCTCTCAGCGGAACCTTTTAAATGGGTGGGCCGGCGGGCAGACGGCCGGAGTATGTCACGACTCAGACATACAATACAGTACAGTAACCATATGCCAAGAAGCTATAGATGGCCATGTCACTTTGACTTTGACAAATATGCGGTTGTCCAGAACCGCTGTTCTAATCTGCGACAAAGCCCCCGACACCATGACTCAGACATATTGGTCTGATCGGCAGTGGGACAAAGGTGTGAGGGCTGCGTATAGTGATTGAAAAGGCCTTCGAACAGTAGAGGTGTAATAATAACTAGCATCAAGGACTGACCACTCCCTGTCCACCATGAACCATCATACTCCTCCACATGGGCAGATAAAAATAGCATAAGACACCCCATTTGAACCATATAAAGCTGAAAGAATATGGGGTCGTCATATACACAGTTACGCACATGACGCCTGCTCCATATACAGTACCATGAATAAGGCAAGGCCCAAATTACAGTATACTATTAATGTATATACCAATAAGCCAGTTAGGAAAATGATTACGTCCTTGACCTTAACACAGCAATAAAATGAAAGTGACAGCAAACTGCATGTGGATGCAGCGTTAATACAAACACCTCCCTAACCTTCATCAAAGCAGAACCAACCAGAGAGGAAAATGAAAAGACAAGAGAGAAAGACAAAGAGAAGGCAGCCCTAAGGTGCTTGTCCTATTTGGGCAGGATCATTATCTTCCCTGCCTCAGTCTAGAGCTACCATGTGTGACAGGGCCAGTCAGTCTCCAGACATTATGACTGTAATTAGTGGCTTCCTCCAGGACAGGGCCTTGTGGCACTGTATCAGCCTGACCTTTCTGATGAGCGTATTAGCGCATTAAGACCTGAGACCAGATTCTACAAATGTCCTCTAAAAAAAAAAAAAAAAAAGAAAGAAAATCTGAAAACCCTATGTTGCTATATCAGTGGTGCTCAAACTATTTCATGTCAAGGACCCCAAAAATGATCTGTATTTGGCCGCCGACCCCCATCCTAAAATATTTTGTTCCAGCCAGGGACCTTTAATACAGAAGCAAAGATTTGAGTTCAAAACGTTCGCTGTGAAATAATATATATTCAAAGATTTGGTCCACATGTTCACGATTTAAAATAAAAAATAGCAGATCTACAGGCTCATAGCACGTACCACACTTTGAGCTTGTAGATCCGCTATTTTTCAACAGCTAAAGTTTAAAATAATGGTTAAAGTGGTTAAACTCTAAGGCGATGCAGATGCGTTCCAGGTCTGAGCGTATTAAAGCTCATTGTGCCTGATGCATCCCCGACGGTAACCTTTTCCCCACGGCAGGCAGTGAGAATCACGAGAGCCTGTGGCCACAACTGTTCCTGTATGTGTCATGATGCTCACTATGGCTCTTTCTGAAAAACATGCCAGCAAATGTACTGTAGAAACGCAAACTCGCTCGCTCACTATGCTATATATAGTATCATACAGTACACACAAACATGCTCACCTACACACTAGCGATGTGTAAATGAAAAATCTATTACTATAATTCAATATTAACAATTAATCGATAGGCGTATTATATATATATAAACCATAAAAAAGCATCAATTGTGGAAAAAAATAATCTGTTTCCATCCACATAAATGTTGCCTCAATCAGCCTAATGATAACAGATACCACTGCAATCAATACCATGCAATAATGCAGGCACACTTTGGTAGGCCTGTACTAGCCCTGTACTGCACTGCTCCTTGTATTGTTCCTTGTATTGTTATTTTAGGGGATTGGGTATGTCATATCCCTGAATGGACTAGTATCTAATAACTCAAATAACTAATAACTCAAATCACAGTCAGAAAGGGACTGATTGTTCCATAAACTGAAATGCTCCCAGCTATTAAGCAAAGCTTCTTATAGCATTCCGGATACATGAGAATAATTACACTGTGCTGTTAATGCCCTTTTGTAAAAGGGGGATCAGAGGTCCAGTCAGATGAGAATGGCTCTCTGGTCAGAAGAGACTCTCTGCTGGCCCCATAGACGGCCTGAACTGAAGTGGGCGTTGCATCTCTGACTTGGTTCTTGTCATCAAACAGCACAGCAGCCATGTGATGTCTTCTGGCTCAAGGAAAGCTCCCTGGAACTGAGCATCAGCAAGACCAACAAACCGTCCCTTTTCTGTGCTTACGTTTCTAAGGAGTGCCAGCTAGGCACCAGACACCCACACCCTCTATACCTGGACCACTCAGGCTGGAGGGGCAGGTTGTGCAACAAGTCGAGACCTTCGACCACCACCTGGCCTTTATGTGATGGCCCAACAGTGCATGTTTCTTCTGAGGACGCTGAAGGGTTTTAATGTCAGGCAGGACATTTTAACAGCAGTGTACTGTACCGCCATATACCAGCCTCTCATGCTGGTGGCTGGTATAGCTCGCTGGGGAACTCCTGTCAAGTGGCTTTAATTAAAGAACCTGTCACAGTCTACTCCCATCAGATCGCTGCTTCAAAGCATCTCTGACCAACAATAACATTCCTACTTCAATGCCCATTTCAGTCACAGCATGTCTGTCAATAATCTTTTGGACACCGTCACTCTTATTTACTCATAGAATGCTCTGTGTTTGAAAATAGCTTTATTTGAGTCTTTCATGGGTTTTCATATTTAAGACTCCTCCCATATCGAACTTGCCCCCACCGTCAAAGCTTTTAAATCTTGCCTTAAGTCTCACTTTTATACCTTGGCTTCTGATCCCGTTTGGTAGTTGTGTGGTCTCTGCTTTGATTCACTGTCTGCTGACACTGCTGCATCTTCTATTCTACTGTATTCTATTGAATTGTGATGTGTCTCTTTTTGTTGTCGTTTGTTCTTGTTTCTTATTTTACTTACTGTTGATTTCTTTGAAGAGCACCACTCTATGCCCAGCTTTCCGGGTTTGTGTGAACACAAACATTGGCTTGCGATTGGCTGATCACCCCACCCCATTGCGTTGATTTGATTGGCTGAACAAAGTACATATTGAAGATAAAAGTGGGGGCAGAAAAGTGAAGACGCCAAAAGTGATTGGCCGGGAATGACTTTTGTGATGATTTGATTGGCTGAGCACAGAATGTGATGTATCATGACAGGGGTTTTCAACTGATTACGAACCAGGGACCACCACCCTGACTGAGAATCAACCTGGGGACCACCGTTGTGTTGAGGGGGGCTATGGGCGTGGTGTGGGGGTTAAATAACCTTCCAGATTAAACTCATGATGCACAATGCTGTTCATTGTAACGTATGTAAGAGCGAGCAGACATGTACATTGATATAGGAACATTTCCTTAGAATGGTGACTCAACGAGGCGTTCCGATACAGTTTCCCTTGAGATAACTCTCTTTTCTGTGGAAGTTCTTGACATCCAACTTCAATCCTACGCCTACATAATACTTTTCCACGTACTAAATGCATGGTCAGGGACCACATGCAATACCTTCACGGACCACAGTGGCACACAGACTAATAGTTGAAAACCCATGATCTATAGGATGATAAGCGCGCCCCTCATTCACACAAGTGTAATTTCTTTGTTTATTTGTTTGTGTTTTGGCTTATTTAAGATTTTTAAGATTGTTTGGTAACGTTGAGTTGTAAAATGTGCTATTGAAGTGGATTGGCTTATATTTATTAATGTATTAATCTTGGTGTGACTAGAAACAATGTGGGACCAGTACTGTATGCATGCAGGCAGTATGCTTACACCTGCAGGTACAAACCCTACGTCTCTCCATTCCTGATATGGATGGTTATGTAATTTGTGTGTAATAAAATGTTACACAAAACTCTGCCAAGCCATTATTTTGTCACGCATGCACGCACGTGCATGCACACATGCACACATGCACGCACGCACACACACAGCTTTTTTAGCTTGTTTGTTTCTCCAACAATATTGAAAAGCTGGAGGGTGAGTACTGACTGCCCCCTCCCTCCATGTCTATTCTTTATAGTACAGGCTGGAAACAAACTATCCGCTAAAGCCTCATTTAAGAGTTTTAGCAGTTAGCTGGCATGCTGGCACCCACACATGCTCATTACAGGAGGCAAACTCTAAGCCCACCAGGCTCCTTAAACTGGCTATTACTGGAGTGGAAAAGCCAGGTGATTGTCGACACATGAGCTCCATGAGCCACAGGGACTGAAATGGAGACACAACACAGTAACAATGTGCTAATTAAACAGACACGCATGCATAAACACCAGGATGCTCATATAAACTGGTGGACATTTGCCCCCTCACACGTTCTCACATTCACACATAACAGTAGGCTACAACACACACTACAACTGTTACAAATCCCTAGCATTGTTTCCGCTGCTCATGTGAAACAGGAGTTTGAGGTCCCCTAACCCTAACCCCAGACACAATGGTGTGCATCTGCAAAGATAAGCTGTGTGTGTGCGTGCGTGCGTGCGTGTGCATGTGCGTGTGTTTGTTTTCTCATGCCAATAAAGCTCCTTTGAATTGAAATTGTGTGCGTGCGTGCGAGTATGTGTGTAAAACAAACACACATGCCATATAACATTAATTGTGTCAGAGTGAATTATTATAGAGTGAAGTGCTGACAGCTCGCGGTTGGGGAGAAAGAAGATCACAAATGGAGCTGTCAGATGCAGTCAGGGAAAATAAGAGGGAAGGGACACCACCACCCGGGATCTGAATATCTAGAGCAAGAGGTCTTTTCTTTGACCTGTGGAGCCCTACCGGATAGCCCTCTGTTTTCTTCTGGCACCACTTCAGTAGAGCGTTCCTCTTAGATCCTCCATACTCCCTCGCCAGTGCGGCCAAAGGGTCCTTTCTTTCCACACTGCGTTACCATGGAAACACATACCACAGTGATGGACGGGGAGGGAGAGAGAGAGAGAGAGAGAGTCAGAGTCACAACAGCTATGTCATGTGGTAAATAGTGGAGCAGAAACATTATCGCCTTCACATTGATGACAACCTTTAGCACACGTGCTGCAGATGCAGTACACTCGAGTTCAAGTACGTGTTTTAACCACTTCCTCTTTCACTCCCACTTTCACTCCGACGTACCTATATTTTGGGCTTGGTTCTTTTATTTCTATTTTGTTATGTTTAATTTATAGTTTGTTTTCTCCACGCAATGGGGTTGGGTAGATGAAAGAGCTGTGGTGTTGTTAGCTTGAAGATCAGTTATTTTTCAGGGTTCAGCAGTGACAGTGACTACATGGGGGGGGTGACTGGGAATTGTCATAACAGTGAGCAGATATCCTCTGTGTGCGTGCGCGCGTGCGCATGTGAGTGATTTCCGTTTCTACCCTGTTTGAATTCCAGTACAATTATTTACGTTAAATGAAAACATTTAAACTATATTTAGCAATCCAGCTTTTAGACAGCATGCTCAAGCACCAGACGTCATTAAAACACACGTTCAGACTTAAGCCTGTCCTATTAGTGTTCCTATTGCTTATGTCCATTCTTCGAGTGGTATATATCCTGTTAATTTCCTATCTGGATGAGGGTTTCCTCCCCAGGGCTTGCAATGGAGCGGACGGAGGCCATGGGAAGCCTGCGCGACGGTCATTGCTCTATGCATGGTAAACATTTCACAAGACATCATCAAGCTCTCTGCCATTACATAGAATTATATCTCTGTTTAAGGCGCTGTGTGACTGACCATGAGTGTGGAAACTATCAAAACAAATGTTGCAGTAGCTGGAGGACGTCAAAATGATATAGCGACGGCATATCACACCACAAACAATACCAAAAAAAGGAATGGTTTGACCATCTTGATCCCTGCATGTCATGAGAGCGTGCAAGGGTTGGCTGGCTGGCTCACATTAACGACTAGTGTGTTGTAACTACACACTCACCTACTGTATATCAAATGTAAATAAAATGTATATCAAATCTCTTCGTCACAGCGGTGCAGTACAGCGACTAAAACACTGCCCCTGCTGCTCCAATGTTATGGCTGATCTCCTGCTCCTTCCTCCCCTCACTCAAGACCCTGAGATACTTAAACACCTTCACCTGTCTCATTCCCTATCCGGACTGCACAGCCCGCCAGTTTCCTGCTAAGAACCATGGCCTCATATTTGGAGATGCAGATCCTCATCCCAGCTGCCATACACTTGATTGCGAACCGATCAGTGAGAGCTGAAGGTCTCAGACCGGTGGTGCCACCAGGACCACATCATCTTCAAAAAGCAGTGAAGCCACCCTTAGCTGACCGAACCGTATACCTATACCCTCTCCACCATGACTTCGCCTTGAGATCCTGTCCATGAAAATCACAAACAGAATAGGTGAAAAGGCGCAGCCCTGGCAGAGGCCAACCCCCACTGGAAACCAATCTGACATACTCCCGAGCGCACAGACACAGCTCTCTCTTTGGGTGTATACAGAGACTGGATGGTCCTTAACAAGGTCCCCCTCACTCCATACTCCCGCAGCACCTCCCGAGGGACCCAGGCATATGCCTTCCCGAAATCCACAAAACATGTGTAGGCCGGATATGCATACTCCCAGGCCTTCTTCAGGATCCCTGCGAGAGTAAAGAGCACCTAGAGTACTTGGTCGCAGACGCAGATCCTGCCCACTATCTGACATGCAAGATTAGAAGGAGAGGTGAAGCCAACTTAGATAAATATACAAAGAAAGCGCTCAGTGCAGATTAAACACTAGTTGAAACCAGCAGAATACTATTTAGCAAGGTAACAAAAACCGCTAGGCAAGAAGGCTCAGCAAGAGGTTTATTACTTTGGTTGATAGAGAACGATTTTGCCTGTGTTGTTTTGTTATGGCTCTTTAACTTGTAATATTATGAACAGAAAAGGTAGTACTGCTTAATTAATTCACAAAAGGTGTAAAATGCAGACATGCAAAGTAAAGATTCCAAGGCACTCCGTCTTTGGTGAAAAGGTCAGGGACCTAGACCCTTGACGAAGACCTTCGAGGTCGAAACGGGTTGGTCATATTTCTTGTTGCTTTGCTCATGAATAAATCCATATATTTTTTTTCACCAAAGACGGGGTGCCTTGGAATCTTTTTCTTTGCAAGTCTGCATTTTACACATTTTGGGATTTAAGCAGTACTACTAAAAAAACTTTAGTGTAACATTTGTTACAATTCCTGGTTTTATTTATATTTTATAAGTTGAGCAGAGGAAATTCAGGTTCTGGCTGCTACTTTTTTATTTCCTATCTTACTAAGAATTCTCTGCTTGTGTCAAGTGAAGAACTATGTCACTCACTGACAATACATTTTCACATTAAATGATTCATTATTAGTTATTTTCGGGAAGAGAGGCTTAAGAGAGGCGCTTAATCAGAAGAAACATTAGTATCACAGACACACATTTTAGATCTCTGTTATGAAAGGGATGGAATTCCCACCTGAGCTTGCTATTGGCTCGGTTGTAGCGGCTGCTGAGGGAGACAGGAATTTTGATCACAGACTCCAAGGAAGGGCTCTTTCTCATAAGGCTATTGGGTTTCAAATCTTCTCCACAGCCCGACATCTTATCTGGGAAAACGTGAGAGCGAGTAAAGAAAAGCATAGTGGGAAATGTTAAGAGTTAGCTGGAACGAACAGTTCGTCAGAAACAGAGTGCACACGAGTGCATTTTCCGGCACACGCTGCTTCTGGGAGAAACAAGCACATTCTAAAGCAGGGATGATGTTTACAGAGGTCCAAATGTCATGTCAGAAGCACATGTCTCACACATACAGTAACCATTATGGAGCACAGTTACAATCACATTTTCGGTCACAGTAAATTATACTGATAACTTGTTGATACTTTCTTTGCTGGCCTGTCTTAAGGCAATGTTATACTAGTCGTGGAAAATCCTAAATAGACGCATATTTTTGTGCATATTTTTACATTAAAGAAATAAGTCATCTTGTAATGCAACACAATGTGCATAAATTCAGTTTCCAGAAACTTGAGCTTGCCTCATTGGTCAAAGTACAGTACCACAGTAATTGTGACAGTCGTGGCAGCTTGCAAGGCTTGACCATTTACATCATGAGTGATTGCAAAATTATATGGATGGCATAAATACATGTAATGTCTGTGAACTCTCTGTGTTTGACATACCAGGATGAGCGAATTCCCCATGGTTGATCCTTTTCTCCAACGTCTTTGAGAGTGGTTTAATGTACGAATGTCTCTACACACAAGAACATGGACCAGAATCAGCGTTATTACATCAGGACAGAAGTTTATCAGCATTCTCTAAGAAAAATAAATAATATTGAATAGGGCATATTGTACCTGTATAGGTGAGACTGCAGCAGCAGGGGCCGTGCGGACAGGGATACCACTTAGAGGACTTCTCTGTGAGGAGTGCATTTGGAGCGTGTGGCCTGGTCCGTCTGAAACACCCATACAGAGCATGCAAAGGCCTACTATATTAGTTTGTGTGTCACCACCACATGAATGATAAATAGTGCAACTTGATACAGAAAGATAACGCAACGTCACACCATACAAGTAATAAAACCTCACAAGATGGAATACGGCATATTAACTGTATTTTCTTTATTTAAAAAATCCATTGAGATTAAAAATAAATAAAATCCCATGGAAGCCTTGGAATTAATGTAATAATAACTAATAATATCTGATAGCTGATGTTCCGATGACATAAACGTTTATCGTGTCATTTATTTTCCACTGAGCAAATACATCTATTTTTGCATCCAAAGGGCAGCAACAATTTTGTAAGTGTGGAGGATTTTTCTGATTATGTTGGACTATAATAATAATCTGCACGTTTGTTGGAAAATGTGAGCAGGATAAACCTTTCCCCTGAGTAGAGCTGATACCGAGCACAGCTCATGAGCAATACCAGGGCGAAGTCTCTTCATTCCTACAGTGTTGATAAAGCTACAGTACAGTATACAAACCAATAGCCTTCTGTTCTGCCCCTGGACAGTCTAAACAACACTCCCCATCAACAGATGACCACACAGGACTCAGCTGTAGAGGAAGATGGGAAACATCCCACTCTCTACTCCTTTGTGCCTGTCTCTGTCCGTCTGTCTGTTAGATAGATAGACCTTATTAATCCCATGGGGAAATTCAGTTGTTTTCACAGTTATGAAGTATAGGACAAATAAATGTATTTTTAGGTATTAAAAATACCTAAAAATTGTTGACTTTACTGTCATGTGGGGACCCCCCAAAAATCATATGAGGATAGGGGTCAGTACTCTTTTTTGGCCCTCTGCACTTGGCCGATTTGCTCAGGCACATATGACGTAAATTCTCCATTCATTGTCAATGGCATTTAATGATTGTGTTCAGACAGAATCTACACTATAGCCGTTTATAGGAGGGGTTAGCACCCCTCAAAAATGAACTGTCAACTAGCACCCAATATGAACCAATACAGTATTATATGAACCCATATCATGTGTACTCTGTGTTTGTATTAAGTTGATCTGTGCTCACTCTGTCCAACTGTATCAAAGGACGTGATAAGGGATTTCACAGTAGCCTCTGGCTCTAGATCGCCATCTCCGTTAGAGTTGGTCCACTCGGTCTGGGCCGTCTGGGCTATCGGGATGCCACACCAGTGATGAGCTTCGTCCGGGTCAGTTGCTCTCCCCTCCTCACTTTGGGACCTAAGGGACACAATGGAAGTAGTAACGAAATAGCAAAGAGCAAAGCAGTGTTGTGGCATGGGCACAATGACAAGTGTGCAAAAAAATTGATGTGCCATGTATGCCAATGTATATGTTGTATTCCTGATGATGTATCAAATCAAGGTATTGACAACTAGAATAAGAGTTTAGAAAATCACCCACTACTATACATTGTGGCTTGAAAAGTGGAGACTGCACAGGATTTATATTTACAGTATGTGCCGTAAATAGCACTCAATATCAATCCATCATGTTGAGCAAACACGTGTTTATGTAAAAAACAGTGAATAACTGGGCGCATGTTCTAGAATTGATAACCAGCTCTAAATTTGGAACTAGGTTCAAGGTTCCTTGATAACACTAATAAGAGACTTTGCATCAATATCCCCTCTTGTTGACACTGGAATCCAGATCAGCTAGCCTGGGAGGGGAGACGTAACTTTATCAGTCGATGAGAAAATTGTGACAGATAATGTCCAATTTGTCCTGGGTTGCACTCAGTTTTGTGCGCTGAAAATAGCCGATCTACAAGCTCACAATGCATTGTGCTGTGATGAGTTGTGAGCTGGTAGATATGCTGTTGCCAGTGCTCGACACCAGCACGCAAATACATATAAATCACCCTTAAGGTGCAAAGAGCATGAGAAAGCAAACACGCACGCACGCACGCACAGAGACACCACAGTTGGACTGGAGTAATTTAATTTATTCATTTGCTCTAATAACACAAGAACTGGACAAACAGAATTGTGTATTTTGATGATCTGTCACAGGCACAAAACCGATCACAAGTCTCTCCTTGATAAAACACCACTAAAATAAATTACAAAAACATTTATTGACAGTAATTGTTGAGCAAATGTGTTGACTGTAGACACTTCAAATTGACAGTCAGTGACATAGCTAATACCTCATCATGCCTTGCAGTAGGTGGTCTATTGGAAGTTATCCACCTGACCTGTGTGTTAAGTCTCGGTCACCAGCTTCTGGTCAAATGTTATGGCTTTTCATAAAACCACACAAATGTACAGTAATGACACTGGCAAAATCTGGAGTGTAGGTGTAACCTGAGATTGGGCAGCCTGGTATATTCTATGCTACCCTGTTTGCTAATGACACTGGATTTGAAACATACAAGTACAATGATATGCAGACAGTCTACTCTCCCCGTCTGCTCATCCTGTTGTTGTACTACAGTATGTACTATATCAGTATGTACTGGGAGGACAACATGTCTTTGCTCCAGAAAAAAACTCCATATTAGGTGATGAAATTGGTCCTGATCAGAGCCACAGACCAAACAGTTCTGTGGCTCAGCAACAATGTATATTTGACCCTCTCTATGGTCAATGTTGGTCCATGATGGAAATTATTCAGAAGATGAACTGATCATGTGTTAGAATTCCATTTAATGTGATTAAATATTCCTTTAAGGAACTTGCAGCACAGTTCTTTTTTCTTTGTTTGTTTTATGATGTCCAAACTCACACTAATGATAGAAAATAGTGTGAGGCAAGGCTATTTGTGGTTGTGGCAGTAATGACAAATTTGGGCAGTGCTCTTAGTACTACCAGCATAGCCTATTGTTGTATATATCTATGTTCCCTGTGTAGACTTAAATCAGCATTGTTCATTTGTCATATTTGGCAGACAGAATTAGATCTATAAATTGATCTATAAACTGAAGCGGAATATATGAATACATGGCTAATACATGTACAAAATACTGTAGTAGGTGTTAGTGCAGTTGATATTGAGTTCAATTGCGCCATCTGATGGCTAAAGTTATTACTGCATTCATTTCAAATACCCCCATTACAGCAGCAGTCTCTAGTAAAAAATAAGAAAACCGATTAAAAGAAATGTCTTCACAGATCATGAACACCAAGATTTTAAGGTGTCACTTGTCATTACTTAAGTCAGAGGTAACATAATATAAGTAAAATAGAAAGCAGTTGATCTAAATATTTGAACATGGTAAGAAATGTGAAAGAGTTGGGGGAGGAAAAAAATAAAAAATAAGAAAAATAAGTTATATTTATTTGTGATTCTCTCACTTGGCAAATTCAAATCCTAAAAGGCACAAAAAGTAAAACTATCAAAAAGGATCGTCTCTCCGATAACTGTCATCTATTTGACATACAGTAGGACAAAAAGTCACACAGAAAAGGTACATTCACAGAAACGGATAAAAAAAAGAATAAAAAAAAAAACATTACAGATAATTACTCAGAAGGTTCCAAGAATATAAAAACACCAAAGACACATTTTGTCACACGAGACTGTGGAGAAACTGGAGATGTATCATACTTGTCTACCAGTCCCCCTGATGAAATTTAAATAACTAATGACATGTTGACACATGGACATAAGGACATAGTTGAGTTGTCTTTGAGCTGGTGGGTGGAAGTCCTCTACCGGCCTTCCACTGCCGTCTTAGTGTCAAACGTTGCCCCGCTGGTGATCCTGGAAATAAACAGAGGAAGGAGCCCAGTGTTAAATTGAAATTAGCCCTTTTAAAAAAAATTACAGAATGGATAACATACCATCCTGTTTATGTATTATCAACATTATAGTTGAGGAGCATACCCAGTGAGCCGAGATTCTCCATTCTGAAAGGACAATTTTTTTTTTCCAACCATCGTTCATGTTTTAGGTTGTTATTAGATAAAGTAAAAGAGAAGTGTTATTTGGTTTTTCATTTGGCACTTCCTTTCGTTTTAACCATTTTAGCACAGGGGGTGGGGGCATTCGAACGTGTCTAAATATGCCTTTTTTCTTTTTTCCTTTTTTTGACATCGGTTTCTTTATTATTATTTACTATAGTCCCACTAGACCCTAGGAAACTACATCTGGACACGAAATATCACCGGATCTTTTGAATTTGAAGGGGAGGTGACAAACTGACATATTGAGCCTACAACACACAGTATGGCATTCCCCTAGTATCCCCCTTGACATTCAGTAGATCCCGTGATCTTTTGTGGGGGTCTAGTCACGCTGGGCAATTAAGACCTACGCTGTAGAAGCTGTCAATGGAAGTTGCGGGAAATATCGCATCCGGAGGAAATACATCTGACGGATGTTCCGTATGGTTCCGACCGACACTTCCGCCAGAGGCTAGCGTCTAGTAGGACTATAGTAAATAACAATAAAGAATGCTGTAAAAAAAACATATTCAGCCACTTGCCCCCAGTGCCCACCACCCTGTCAAACAAGCTAAAATTGTTAAATGTATAGCAGTGTTTTCACTTAATTCAAATATCACAATATTTTTGTGATAATCCTCCCTACTATAGTGTGCTGACCATATAATTAGTTCCTCCCTATCCCCAGTGAACTGCAGGGGTCAAAAAACCCTAGTTTCAGTTTGGGCTTTGGGTGGCAAAGCCTTCATCCAATCAGGATCGAGTGGGGCGGGGCTTGGTGCATGTGTTGTTGGCCTGTTGCATGACGCCGCCACTGTAGAGCGTGTGCATGTGCACGTGGACCTTTTTCCCCCCCAAATCACCTAAATCACTGAATGCTAAAGAAAGCTGCAAGTGAATAAAAAAAATAACACTCATCTTTTTCTTTCTCTAATAACAACCTAAAACATGAACATTGGTTGAAAAAAGTTGTCCTTTAACAAAACAGACTTGTTGACAGACTCACTGTTTCCTTTGTTCCATGCATATCCCACAGACCAAACATGGTCTAAAGTTATTAAATTACTAGTCTGTATACTTCTAAAATTGGTCTGAAGCAGATGAGTTCATTTCAAGTCATGCTGGGCAGAACACCCTCCTGAACTTAAAACAAACAAACAAACAAAAACGGTAGGAGAGAGTTGTTCAATAAAAAACAGCAGGTGGTGCCAAACACAAGCAGGGATATACTACAATCTAACCAGGCAAAGCAACAAGACTCCAGGCACAAAAACAGACATGGGATCCCCCACAGGCACAGTCCAGTCAGCCAGTCCATCAGACAGGCATACAGAGAGAGAAACAAAGTCATTATGAAGCAGCAAAGGGGAAGTAAACCAAAGATGAAAGGCCATTCAGCAGCAGCAGAGAGAGAGATGTTAGCTTGGCTGAAAGTGGTCTGACAGGACAGGGAACTCACCTGGTCTTGACATAAGGAGGCTTGTCAGAGGGACATCTTTGAATGAGTCATCTGAGGGTTGCTGCTGCAGGAGGGGAGGGGAGCCGACATAGCATAGCGGCTAATCCCAGAGAAAATGGGCTAATTTATCTACTGTCTACCATACAGTGACAGAACATTCTGTAGCCTAGAATGTCGATAACAGGCCAATTATGATTACATTTTGTACCAAACATAAATGGATGTTTTTGTTAGATCAAATTAAAATGGCCCTTGAGGTTTGTTTTATAAAGTTAATTTACTTATGATTTGTTTTTGTTTTTACATGAGTGGACAGAAATATATATAGTAAAATACAGTAGTAGCAAATCCAGGCTGACTTTGCCTCATGGGGATTTGATCTGACATGATAATGAGAAGGGATAACACTGTCAAAAATACTACAGCATGCACACGCTCACATAAAGTACATGTACACACACAGACACACTCTCAATACACCAGTCACATCACTGGAAGGCTACAGTGCAAGAGCAGCAATACTGCCTCACAGATGAGTTTAGCCCCTTTTAAACAGCTCCTACAGTTAGAGGAATGAGCAGTGAATGCAAAGTAGTATGCGGCACGTAATTGTTGTATTGTACATCACTTAGATTGATGCAGCACAAGAACGAGAACATCTACTAAAACTTTCCCCCGCAGAAAGATTACCCTGTATTTGTGCAGTGTGAGGGTTGAGCGTTACGACAGGTGGTCAGTGTGGAAGAGATAGAGACAAAGGGAGAGAGACGGAGGAAGGCAGCAGCTCAGAGGACCAAAGTAAACAGAGGGAGAGACTGCAGGAGACTGCTAACCTACCAACAGAGCTTGCCAAGTCCCAGAACACTAAACTCTCTTGTCTTGAGGATTCATTAAGCCATAAAACTCACGGATTTGGACTATAACAGATAATATCGTTAAGACTATAAATGTGGCTGTATTATACAGTAAAATGCAGCACATCCTCGTAAAAGTCTCAAGAATGTGAATTTAGAAACTAAAGCCTCTTAAACTGAGGGTGGAATGGTTGCCTTCAGGAACTGAAAGTTGTGGGGAAATGTACTACACACATCGCTGACTGCATTCTGAACGAATAAAGATGCAGAATGAAGGGGATATGGCAAGGCTCTGACAGGTATCTCATGTCCAGACTGTGTTAGGAAGAGTAAGGGGGACTGCAGCCCATAGCTGAGAGGGGATGCCAGGGAGGAGAGGAGGGGTGGGTTTGTGGGGGACAAAAAAAACAAATAAATAATTCAATGAAGACTACAATAGAGCTGGTACCTGACTCCCTGCAATGCCTCGAGGTCAGAGGAGAGCTTGGCATTGCGATCCTGCTCCTCCTGCAGATGCCTCCTGATGGCTCGTAGCTCCTGCTGGGCCTCCACCTTGATGTCATTGGCCACCACCACGGCCGTCTGGAGGTCCGCCTGGAAGCGACGCCATTCTTCCTTTTCATCCTTGGTGCACACAGACATGTATATTGGTTACTTAGAAGCTTAGATTTGACTACATTTTCTATTTGAGAACATAATAAGCAAAACATCCAAGTCCCAATCAAACATTTTCCCCCAGTGGGTCCTGACATGGTCCCTGGGCCACACACGTCGTTTGACTATTGTCATGGCAGAGCCCTGAACAGTGTTTGTGCCGAGATTTGTGCAGAATAGCTAATACATTTATTGATCTTGCAAGGGACATTCAGGCACAGCTAACAAAAAGCACAGATAACAAAAAGCACTGTAAATACAGCAGTAAAAATACACCACAAAAATAGAATAGAAATATACAATATACAACACTATACATCCTCAGCAGTGCTTGCATAGTGCAGAACAAGAGAATGCACACAGTAAGACATTATGTCAGATAGTGTCCGTATACTTTAGTCTGTAGTTTTCAGAGAAATCTCTGTAGGCTACTGAACAAGCGACAACGGTGTGCCTGTGACCCTGGGGACGCCCCGACGTGGCTATCGTTATTCTGGAGGTTACGTTTGTGATGTTGACTAACCATCCACTGTTACCTGTGTAACCTCTTGTGTGCTATCTATAGCCTATCTTCCACACTTCCCCGCCTTGCTGAACAGGCGCCCCAACCCACCAGTAGGGGTCGCAGTAGTACAGTGACAAAGACACAATCCCCTACTGGCTTCCCACCTGCCAACACTGCAGAGTCCAAGGCTAAACCCATTATAACTCTATGGGTCGTTTGCACCAAGAAAGATTAAATAAAGCTTAGTTTAGTGTTAATCACGGATTTGTTGATCAAGGATTAATTTTAATTCGAGTTGTGTTGCACCACTTAAATCTAAGCATTGCTTAACAGATCTGTGATTAAATCCTTAACCTGTGATTAAAATCCATTAAACTGTGATTAAAACTTTAAACTGTGCTTAATTCATGGAATAAACTTTGTTGTGTGTCCGCCATGTTGGTTTTGCGCTGTAAACAAACAGCAGCCTTGAGCAATATGATTAACGTTACTATTTCATTCACATTTGAGAATGTGGACAGCATCCTATGTTTAAATTAAGTTAAATATTGTGCCAGCAGCAAAAAATATATAATAAAAAAACACGTTCGCTCAACAGACGTATAAGCTCACAGCGCGTCACTCCGTGGTGCGTGGTAGGTTTATAGATCTGTTCTGTCGATCGCACCACGGTCGGTAACATAGCATTGGTCCGACCTCCCGATGATCCGACCACCCGTTGGTTCGACCCGTTGGGCAGTTCGAACTAAAGGGACGTCCCGGCGGTCCCGTTGGTTCGACCACCCGTTATGAAGCGAAAGTGTTGAGAATGTGCGCATATCGACCACTGTCAGAGAAGCTTTTTCAGAGCGCATTTAAGCAGCCAACCACACTGTCTAGTGCAGAGAGACATAAACCGTTCAAAGCTGCTTTATGCACTGTGTATAAGTGTTCA
>OOFJ01048992.1:2936-13205 GCA_900323375.1 Benthosema glaciale
TCACTAGTGCCAACTGTCACATATTCTCTCTCTCTCTCTCTCTCTCACACAATGTCAATTTTACAACAATATATGTTTTTGTATCTTTCCAGGTAAACCAGCATAATGAAATGTGTCAGTCCTATTCAGTGGAATTACCATTCAGAGATTCAGAGAGGGCACCGTCTTTGGGAATGCAATATGGGAATGCAAACATATGATCATATTGTGAGTGACAGTCTCATGATAACCACTGTGGTTTCCGCAAAGGTCACAGCAACTATGCAAACATGCATTTCCTGTCAGTCAGTCAGTGTATCACTCAATACCTGTCCATTTAAACTCTAGACGGGCCTGCCCCAAAGTTATTTGTGCAGCCGCATCTGGCAGCCGTCAAAAAGTAGGCTAAAGTTCTCAACAGGCCCAAAAATTAAGGCCTGGCCCTAAAATGGTGGACCCTGTTGTCCACCAAAAAAAAAAGTGTAATGCTTTATCATGGTGTCGTCCACAGTAACAGTTTTTTACTCAAATCTTTGGTGGAACAATATATTTGGAGATGGGGATCTGCAGCCAAATGCATATCATTTTGGGGACCCACTGAAATAGCAACATAATGGAAATTTCTTATTAAAATATAATTTTAAGTAATTGATAAAGTGTGGAAATCTGGTCAAGTGCATATGTATTTATTTCTTATTAAATTGACATGACAGAATCTTTTCAGATGGGATGACATAGGGATGATATAGGCCTATGTCCTGATGAAGATATTTTGATCGAAACGTTGACAGCAATCTAAAGTCTACAAGATTTTCTACACCACCAAGATACCCATGTTGTACCTGTCTAAATACTTCCTTAATGTCCACACTAACAACACCAGAGGGAGTACAACAAACCATATTATGCAACCCAGATTCGACTCAAACAAGGGATTAAATTAATTTTGCTTCTATATCTAAATAAAGTAAAAAAGGGCTGAAGGGCTTTTCAACCTGCAGTTTGTTCCAGTAACAACCTGATGTCATGACATCCTGATGTCATGCCAACCTGATGCCAATTGTAAATTGATGTATCTTCTCAGATGTTAGTGCAGAGTCATCCACAAACAGGAACAAGTTGCAGTCACAAGCTAATCTATTTGATATTGCACCAGTTAAAACACGTTAAACTTCCCAGAAAATATAAATGGGTTCATTTGGGCCCTGCTCACTGCTCAGGAGTCAGTACTAACCCTGAGTAACTGTTTTGTTTTATCCAACAAAGCTCAGACTCAGAGTATGTGTTGATGTCAGATGTTCAGACAGACTTTTTGTGTTATTTTATAAAGTGCCACTCTCTTCTGGTTATAAAAATATTAGTCTAGCAATTAAATCACTGGAGTTAGATACAGTAGAAATACATACAGTATTATATATAGTCTCGTGCAGCCAGAGAGACCACCTATCACAAATGTAGTAGCATCTAATTCAGTGTAGTGGACCTTTGAATTGAATTGGTTTCAACTGGGTGGAGATCAAGACTTCAGGGCACAGTTCTTCAGCAGTTAGCCTACTTAAGAATAGTAAAGGCTCCTCAAACAGCACCTACGGACGGCTACAATTCGAAACTGGCCTCCGTAAAATCTGATTCTTCACCCACCCCCTTTTCCACTCAATGTATATTTTTCTTTTCCCTTTTACCTCCTCTATGATTTCCTGCTTTTGCTGTATTCATAACACTATCATATAAATCATGAAAAGGGTCAAAAAGGTGAATGTATCAGTTGTGCTAATCCTCAATTCACTTTGGAAAAGCAATCCTAAACAAGACTAATTGCTCTCTAAAATAAATAAAAATGTGGCTATATGTTATTTAATAAGCATGTGTGAAAAGCTTGGAGGCGATGGCACTGTGATGCCCTGCTGTGGGCTCCGCTCTAGCCTAAGATTTAGACTCTCAGATGTCCGCTCCTTTTAACGCTGTCCTACTCCTGGCTGGGCTGGCCATACAAAATCTGAAACCACGACAACACACATAAGAAGACGTTGATTCCCCCATCCACCCCCTTTCCCCCTCACTGTATATTTTTCTTTTCCCTTTTATTTGGCTATATAGAAGTGTATATGTGTAAGTCTCTAATTGTTTTGAACACGGTGGGCCCTATTGTAAACAAGTAGAGATACTTTATGGTGTTTAAATTTCAATTAATCAATCAATCAATGCGTCCACTATAGAGCAGACCTGAACTGTGCATAAGTAGACGCTAGGGGGCAGTTGCCATAATACATGAACAATTGAACATCATGATCTGGCTGGGTTTCCTGCGTCTCCTGGAAGTGACGTAAGAAGTTATTACATTTTTTTAGCCACCCAAATACCCCCATTATATCCCTTTGTCGCTACAATATAGCTGCCCGCGGAACTACCGTTACTTGTATCTAATTTCGCACGGCTTCCATTTAGATACTATTTGTTTCTTTGTAATGCGTCTGTCGCTAAAGCGGAGCTGGTACATCCAGTCATGACGAACCACAACAACCAAGTTGACACAAAGTTATCCTCCATCATGGAGGTGATGATGGGTCGAGTTTGCAGACTCGTGGACGATGATTTGTCCGGGCTGCGGTCCGAATTAACGCGAGTTCTTCTCGATAACGCCAAGCTCACCGAAAAGGTGATAATCTTGGAGTGCGAGGTGGCTGTCTTGAGGAAAAGGATAACCTACGAGAAGCCCTACGCTAAACAGGTCCGCACCATAGGCGTGCAAACGGGAGACACATTTAAAGATGGAGCTGATCATCGTGGTATGATTGCCTATTATTATTATTTTCAACAGCAAGCACATGCTGTTTTCAACAATGTTGCCGCAGTCTGTCTGTCTGGGGTGTTAAGTTGTGTCTTTTCTGCAGTGGATGGGCCTCCTACCATAGAAGGGATCTATGGAAAGGATTGGTGTATGAATTTGTGGAAAGATGGGGACAATCCGCAAGTCGCAACACGATCATGTACTGAGGTGAGGATTGTTGGCGCTTATTTACATGATATGGACGTGTTATAACTGAATGAATCGTTTAGTCTTCTCATATCTCGTATCACATAAACGGTTCATAAAATAAGTTGGTGATTGTATATCTAAACAGCAGAAGGTGATTATCTTCAAATTGCCTATCGCTGTGTCCAATAAGCTGTGGGTGGCATTGTGCTATTTTGTAGGCAGCCTAAAAATGTGATGTTTTTATTTTCTATTTTGTAGGCAGCCTACAAAATAGCAACCTTTTATTTAAAAATGTGATGTTTTTATTTGCTAGATAGTCAGTGTGCCATATCAACAATACATTAATTTGACACCTCAAAAAAAATCCAACAAATTGATTTTCCACGAATCTAACGTTTTTCGTTCTTTTTAAATATTTTCTTTCACGTTGTTATAATGATTAGACTCGAGAGCAATAGCCCACCTGTCTCCCAGACCCGACCCCAGTCAGAGTTCAGAGTTTTAATGAATGTAGAATGTTCAGGATGTAATTTACATACAAATGTGAGGGACTTCCTTTATTTGACTACATTTTTTTTAAATAGCTAATTTTTTAAACCAAAAATGCTCTCACACACTTATGCCAGTGAGGCAGTGATCACCCTTCTTTGTGCCAAAGTTGGCATGGTGCCTAAGGTTGCCCACCCCTGTTGTAGGGCACAACACATTTTGTGAATACTTGGTGACCATCAGGGTCTTTACGTTTTAGTTACTTCTGCATTCTTAACATGTACTTCTGCATTCTTATGACGTGCCATGCATTTAAGACTATGCTCAATCTATCATATCTAAACTTCTAAAGCATACATGTATGTATTAAGTATTAATTAATGTAGTAAGTGGCTGATAGACAATTTACAATTACAATTTAGGCATTTAGCAGTCGCTCTTCATTCAGACTTACATTAAGCAAGAAAAAGCATGGAAGTGTCCAGTGTTATACTTGCCCTGATGAAGACTCCTAGAGTCGAAACATGTTGGTAACCATGTTTAATAAAGTACTTTAAACTTTCGAGTGCTTCAGTGTCCAGTGTTGGTTCCAGATGGAAGAAATAATAGGAGAGCGATGCTTTACATTGCTGCTGTTGTACAATTTGATACTTGGATTGCTTGATTACTGAAGATTTCTAGAGCAGTGCACATTGAAACTAGTGCTGAAAAGGTTATGTTTACATGAACAAAGTCCAAATTGAAGTGCTGATGAATACACTGTAATACAATCTGCATGTGATCTTAAAGACACAGCCAATGGAGCCGCCTTCAGAAGTAATCGGCATTAAACAGGAGTTTAAAGAGGAGGATTGTGAAGTGGAGATTGCAACCAGCTGCCAAAAGGGTAAGACACATAAAGGATAATATTCAGATTCACACATGGTAATCTGTGTACTCTTGTCAGAATGTGATTTTTAATGTCAGTATTCTTTTGTGAATTTTAGAGTGTACGAGCCGAAGAGCAGACGATCAGTTTGTGGCTGCGGTTGGTCTCCCTGGGCAATCGTTGACGAATGATGGAGCCATGGAAGAACACAGTCCCCACGTCATCCCCATTGATGAGGACGATCCCACCAACACACAGTTTATTCAAAAAAGCAAAAAGGGACGGTCAAGCTGCACCGTCGTAGGTGCACCTGCACAAAATCAACCGCAATCTCTGCCAGTGTATTCAGAGAATAATGGAGACCTTTATAGAGAAACATGCAGTACATATAATACAGTGCATTTACAAACTACCAATAATACTGACAAAGACCAGTTCACTTGTAAAATATGTGACAAGACATTCATCCACAAACGTAAACTAACACACCATATGAAGACTCACAAAGTGAACGTATGCCAAATATGTGGGCAGAGCAATGGAGACAAAACACACACGTGTATCCCTCCAGTGCCCTCACAGAAGTCAGATACCACGTGTACATTGTGTGGGATTACATTTGGTAAAGCTTCAGCTTTAAAGATCCATTCTCGTGTCCATACAGGAAAGGGAGCCCATGTATGTACAACATGTGGGAAAGGCTTCTCACAGAAAGGGAATCTCAAAAACCATCTCAGCATTCACACCGGGGAGAAACCCTTCCACTGTGGTTACTGTGGAAGAACCTTTAAGCAGCTGACGAGCCTCAATTACCATTTGATAAAAACCCACGAAAAAAATGAGGAGAACTCCAGGAGGTCAAAACGACTTAAAAAATGATGTTGCCTGGAGTTGGTCTGCTCTCTGGTGTAATGACAACGTCATGGTCATTTTAATGCATAGGAACTGGCGCCTACTATTTACGATATTTTTTAATTATTTTTAAAACCAGTTAGTATTTTAAAATTCTCAAGTCTGCACTGAGGAAAACGCCAGGAGGTCAATACGGCTTAAAATTTGCCCTGTACTTAGTCGGATGTAAGAACAACGGCATGGTCTTGTTAATGCATAGTAACCGGCGCCTACTATTTACGAACGTAAATTTTACGTTTTAAATTTGTTAGTAATGATTTTTTTTATTGTTTCCAATAAGGGCCACCTGGGGCCCATTGAACACCAGTAAGGATCTTTAGTTTTATTCGCCACAAAATTATTTGTCTTCAATGGGCTCATTTGAGGACGACCTACAGAGAGTGTTTGCCTGCTTGAATATTGTTTAGTTTAAGTATTGTGTGCCTCCTCTCTGGGGTAATAAAGTATTTATTTTATGTATGTTCCAGCCTTCTTCTAGTCATTATTACTTGTTGCTTGATTATCCTAATCCAAATGTCATTTATTTACTACTTAGATTTGATTTACTACTCCGCATTTTCACCATTGAAACTTGGGCCTTCATTTCGTAAATTTAAAATAGTGTATTTAAAGATATTTGGGAGTAGGGTTCAGTAAATAATCTGGGTCATAGACACTAGCCGAGCCCTTCTAAAAATAGTGATGTTTACTGTAAACCTGTTTTGTCTATGCAGTAGACAGTGGAATCCAGAGGTTAATTTACGTCAAATGAGGAGGATTGAATGCATTTTAATTTATTGTGGTTGTAGTCCTGTCTACTAATTCACTTACACTGGGTGTTCACACTTCTGGCGATCATCTACATCTGCCTGGTATAAAACACAACCTAGGTATTAAAAGGTGAGCACTCCACCAACTGAGCTACCCTGACACATGCAGCTTTAATTTGTAAAACACTAATGGGGTCATTTTAAATGGTAAATGGTGCATTTATATAGCGCCTTTATCCAAGGCACTACATGGTGCATAACATTCATCCATTCAAACGATTGTGTCGGAAGCCATGCTAGGTACCAACCACGTCATCAGGAGCAATTTGGGGTTCAGTGTCTTGCCCAAGGACACTTCAACATGTAGACAGGAGCCGGGACTCGAACCGCTGACAGACGGATCATTGGATGACCTGCTCTACCTCCTGAGCCACAGTCACCCACTCTGGCTTTTGTGTGCAGTTTAAATATTTAGATAGAAAAATATGGGTAATATTGGACTACCTCACATTGGAAGTACAATATCAGTCTCTCACCAGAACCAAGGATGGGTGTTTCAATGAATCTAACATGGTTAAAATGGAGCTTCAACTCACATCTAAATATTGAATCAACTTAAAATAACCCCAGAAGTGGTTTAACCGATTAAGACCGGGAAAGCATATGTTCATGTTGTTATACCTTTAAAATCAGAAAGGCTGGTCTAAATGGGTTGAAGTGAAATATCCCTAAAAGCGGCATTGTGCGATATATTCCCAGCCCAGGAAGACTTCTAACAATGACCTATATGAATTTGTAAAGTAATCATTGTATGGAAGATAACAAATTCAGTCTTAAATTGGCATAACAAACAGCCTACTAGACCGTTCCAGTTAAGTTTGTCTCACGTTAGCTGCCATAATGTCTTGGGTATGTATGAGGTTTTTGTTGGACGGGGGAAAAGTGTTATTGTAATTCCCTTATTTATTGATAAAGGCAGCATATCACACAACAGCTTTAATTTTGTACTAATAATGGCAGAACTGGCACAGTGGGTTAAGTCATTTGTGTTACTCTTCTAGGCTATATTGGAATAAATAGTTTGCACAGTGTTATTAAATACTATTTGTCAATACTTTCTACAGGTGTTTGAACAGTACACCTCTAAATCTCACAATTGATTATATTGTCAATACTTTTTACAGTTTATTTATACAGTACGCCACAATCTGATAAATCGATTCAGTTGTTTGTCAACATCTGACATTTTACTCTCATAACAGTTCCTGTGGTAATGCACAGGTACTGTATATCATAAAAAGTTCATAGTGGTGGTGTGGCATTGGTCCAACCTCCCGTTAGTCTGACTGATACTATCCCAAACTCTAACCTCATGCTCACAGGAAGCCACAGGTGATTTGTAACCCGCAGCACGGGTCGGACTAACGGGAGGTCTGACCAATGCCATGCTACCGCTATGAACAGTTTAATGGCAGGCCCCGTTCATAGCTACATATGATTCTTTATAGGCAAAATGGTAACATTTGGATTACTCTGTGTAGAACCCAAATGTTCTTTCAGCGTCCACCAGGTCTCAATTGAAACACTTGTGTTGATTAAAGCCATACTTGTAGGCATAACTTTTCCCACAGTCCACACAGCTGTAGGGCTTCTCTCCTGTGTGAGTACGTAGATGCATGTTGAGAGAGCTTTTCTGGGAAAAACTTCTACCACACTCTAGACAACTGTAGGGCTTTTCCCCTGAATGTACACGCTGATGTAGCTTCAAGTATGTTTTTTGGGCAAAGCGCTTACCGCAAACTGTGCAGCTAAATGGTTTTTCTCCAGAATGTCTCCTGATGTGGACTTTCAAACTGCTCAAATAGTTAAATACCTTACCACAGAATAAACATTCAAACTGTTTCGGTGCCTTCCCAGCTCTGTGCTGGTTTGCCAGTTCTTTGGTTGCATTCATTTGCATGTTGTTCATATAGTCCGAGTACTCCCCACTGGCTGTTGATCGATTTGCGTCATCAACAAGATTACCCATTGTTGATCCTTCTATCAAGCCATCCATAAGAATTGGCGGCGTGCCTTGTTGTGGTTGAGCAGAAGTTACTGGGAAGTTGTTCAAGGCCCCCTGGTGAAGTCGAAGGTCACTGACTGCTCCCTGATCCGTTCCATCCTCCTCAATTGTTGCGCCTCCTGTCAGAAAAAAACAACCTGGATCAGTTTCACAATGACACATTGTTTATTGTTGAATATTGTGATGGCCAAGTTAACTTACTCTTTCCGTTATCTGAAAGCCTCATCTGTTGACCAATGGGCTGATCTTCATACATCTCCTCTTTAACAAATATTAGGTCTGGTTCACCATCCATCAAATCTACTGCCTAATAAACGAGAATAGTTTTAAACATGGTTAACTTTTGTAAAACATTTTTTATGAAAGACAGAAATTAAAATGCATATAGTCCATGTATGCACATTTATCATAATTTCCATATTCAGAAACAAAAATCAGTATGCAGCATTGCAGCCCTATATTGTGCCAGCAGAACACAGTGAAGTAACCGTTTATACAGTTAGGGTGGAGCCCTATCGTAGTATCTTCATATAATAGGTCCTCATTAATGCTCCTGATAAAATTGTCATTGCTTTTCTACTCTATCTATCTCATAGAAGAGCTGTGGAAACCCGCTTACCAGTGACATCATTACGATGTTAGATTTGTATTAATATGAGAACAATGGCTCCCATTATAGCACGCTGACTTTCCTTAGAAAGCCTGCCGTTTCTATTAGCTTGGATTCCCCATTGATGATGCCACTGGTACTGGATTACAACTGTCTCTCTCACTCACTCCCAGTCACCAGACCCCCCCCAGGAATCAAGCGTACACAACAACCATGGGGCTGTGTAGGCCATCACACAGGCACGATCACTTTATGTTTATGTTAAGTGTGTGACTATGGATAAACTCCATTGCCTGCTGCACTTAGGTGTACGCTTCCATGTTTGATATCTGCTGCCAAGTTTGATGTCTCTTACACAAGAGACTGTGATAGATGTTATTCCAATTAAGTCTCTCTCTGTCAAATGCATTCACTGGTAACTAAAAACCGTATTATTATGGATTAAACTTGAAAGTACTGTTTTTGCTCTCATCTTGTATACAGTGAATGGGGCCCCAGCTCCTGTTTATCCAAAGACAGACCACTCCCACAACAGGCATGCTGAGTTTCATCCCAGAATAATTCCAGAATAAATCCTTTACTTGCTCTGATGCTCTCCTGTGAGTTTCTGTATAGAAACACATCAACGTAATTTCTGTTTTTCCCATGGCCTACTTGGATGCATGCCCCGCCCAGATATTATGTCTGTGTCCCTTTTATGCCCGACGTCAGAATGATGTCAGATTTCTGTATGTGTCTCTCTGTGTCCCTTTATTCCTATATATGGAGTTCTGTGTCAGCTATGCCCAAATATGGAGTGTTGTGATGTCAGAACAGGACAGCTTATGCCTGGAGTTCTGTGTCAGGCATGCCCAAATGTACCATATTTGGGCATGCCTGACACGGAACTCCATATTATGGAGTGTTGCGAGGTCAGAACA
Organism: Benthosema glaciale; assembly: GCA_900323375.1. Classification (NCBI taxonomy): domain Eukaryota; kingdom Metazoa; phylum Chordata; class Actinopteri; order Myctophiformes; family Myctophidae; genus Benthosema; species Benthosema glaciale. Next base: position 12,506 of record OOFJ01048992.1, read on the forward strand.
GGCCAGCTCCATATATGGACCCTGGGCAGGGGCCCGGTCCAGAGGTGGTCCCTGTGGTGGTGTGGAATGTGTATGTCGAATTTGAAGTCGGTGGGGCTAACGGTTGTCGAGTTACGTGGATTACAGATGTACAGAAGTACACTCTGAACCCTTTTCCACCGGTTGGTTCCCAATTGGGATCCGGTTCAGTTCTTTTTTGTTGTTAGTCCAGAATTGGAATGTTAATTATGAATTGAGTGGACAAAACTATACCTATATTAAATTGTTTAGGATCAATCATCATTTGCATATTTAAAATAATAAAAATTGTAATACAATAAATCGTTATCTTCGTGTAAGTAATCTACTGGGGAAGATCCATGGTGATAACAATCAAATTAAATATAGGTATGGTTCTGCCCACTCAATTCAAAATTAACGTTCCAATTTTGGAGCTGGCTCCAAACTGGCTCATGGACTAAGAACTAAAAAGAACTGAAGAACTGAACTGGTTCGCCACCCAGTGGTAAAGGGGTAACAGTACCTTTATAGTTAAATAGTGGCAACATGTCTATAACATAGATTATGAACTGAATACCCAGGACCTGAATGGAAACAAGACCGCAAGGACTTTTTTCGGTGTTCCCTTTGGCTGTTGTGTTTGACTGTACCCTGTACTGATTTAATTCGTGTCTGACTGTATGCTGTACTAATTACATTT
>OOFJ01048994.1:0-10689 GCA_900323375.1 Benthosema glaciale
CTACCCCTACCCCTACCCCTACCCCTTGCCCCTTCCCCTTGCCCCTACATAATGAGTGTCAAGGGGTAGGGATACGGCCATACCCCTAAGGATTGGAATATCCCTTAAAATCGTCGCGTCATCGCTGTGCGGCGCAAATGTGCGTCGTTACGTCATCGCGGAGCGCAGTGTTTGTTATCATCGTTAGCAGCATGGTCATGTTAGCATAGGCTCGCACAGAGAGGAGTAGGTAGTACACACCAGTGCCCACCAGGAGCCGCCATCTTGCCTTGAAAATATTTTCTGAGAGGCGCTCGCAGGGCATTGTGGGATACCACTCCCTTTTAAGTCGGGCAGGCGTTTGGCTCCGTTTCAAGGGGCATGTAGCCCTCGGTCTTATCCCTACCCCTAGCTGATAAGAGAATTGGCATAACACTTGCTCCGCACGTGAACGTCCATCAGCTAGGGGAAGGGCTAAGGGCGAGGGACAAGGGGGGTATTGAGAATCAGCCTTAGTGTCACAAGCTTGCTTAAACATGTATAATATTCACAACCATGCAGTGGTGTATGGCAGGGGTTCCCAAACTGTGGTGTGTGCACCCCTTGTGGTGTGCGAACACTCTCTAGGCCTAGGAGTGCGTGACATGAAAAGGGTAATGGCGGTTCTATGGTGTTAACACAAACAGCAATTCTTTTTTTTTTTTGCCTTTTTTTTGCAATCCAGTAAAACACTGTTGTAAGGAGATGTATAGAGCCGTTGCGGGGGTATACAGCAGCTGCATGTCTCTCAGTGCAGTGACATTCTGTGATTATTTGCCATAATAACAAGTTAATAACATTTTCATCATTTTTGGCTAATACAAGAAACTGGGTGTTGGGGGGTGTCGGCTAGGTCAGGAGGTAACGGGGTACACGGCCCAAAAAGTTTGGGGGCCGCTGGTGTATGGCAAAGACTCTCAAACTATTAAGTGAAGCAAACAAGATGAGTCAATTGCCATGGCTGCTCCATGTGGGCATATCTTTTTAGAGCGTGTGGCTCTCAAAATAACATTCCCTGTCGTTCACCTCAAAATAAAACCCACATTGACGCAATTCACATCATTGGTGTTAATTGGGACCTGATGGCTTCTTTCCTGTCCCCACACAACAAGAACTAACGGCAGCTATCATGGGCCTCAGGGCAAGAGCCAGGATTTATTTTTTGGCATCCCTAGCCTGGGAAAGTCCTTCAAGAACCACTGTCACCGTTTGTTAGAGCCATTTGAGCCATGATCATCTCTTATGATGTCACTACAGGGCATTGTCAATTTGTCAATCAAGGCCCATGTTGCTATGGTTACAGGGATGGTATTTAACCCTGTCTCTAATGAATTACAGGCGTTGCTGATAGGAAAAGGAAACTGTTTTCTGAGGCGCCATACACATAAAGAACAAATGTTCTGTGCTCCGTCTCCGCCGCCTCAATGCTTTTCCAATGGAAGTCACGTGGTTTGACCAAACATTTGTGTTTGGTTGCCCCCCTCCCCCTTATAAAACACAAATGTTTGGTCAAACCATGTGACTTCCATTTGAAAAGCATTGAGGCGGCCATGAAACACAGGCGGAGCACAGAACATTTGTTCTTTATATGTGTATGAGGCCTTACTGTGTTGTCAAGGGCTTTTGCATTCACTGTTTATTTATATTTTTACTCGTATTCACTATAGGACTTAGACGGTAAAAATAAATATCTTGATTTGAACATCAGTGAACATTCTGAACATCAGTTCTTTCAGCACACGTCTAAACTTCATCCTCAACCTTCAGCAGCCAGTAGCACCTAAGTATAGGACTTGGGCACTACACCGTTTATTCCCTCCAACCGGTCCACACATTCTAACTCCCAACACTTCCTCTGTGTCTCCTTCAGGTGGGCTGTGCTGACCTGGAGCACATTGCGGCCAGCATGAAGGCCCTACTTGCCCCTGGAGCCACTGATGGAACGGAGATGTTTGGAGCACTGCCTCGCCCTCGCCTCAACACAGGAGACTTCTCCCTTAAACACTGATCATAAGGGTACAGAGAGAAGGAGTGGAGGGGAGTGAGAGTACAATGGCAATGGCGTCATACAATAACAAGACCATGATTGCCTGCCATATGTGATGTATGCGACTCAAACCATATAAAAAAGTAATGCCTCCATTTATCACTAACCAAAATTAATGGCACATGCTGCAAGGAATAACTCATAAAGCAAGGTTGTGTTGTACACTAATGTCATTCGCAACACTATACTCCAATTCATCCCACACAAAAACACTAGCTACCACACGCCTACCTTACAGTCAGATTGGATCCCAAGATGTACCTGTAGTGTGCACCGACCATCATAAACACTAAAACCTTTTTATATCATAGCTTATCTGACACAGCCATTGGTTTTGTACTTGTGGGGCAAAGCTGAAAATGGGTGGACAACAACTAAATGGTTGGTCACAAAGCTTAAACGGTAGCTTTTAAAATGAGTGAGGACATTTCTGCCTCCTTAAGCCTAATTTATGTTTCGGCCACCACATTTTTTTTTTTTTTTTTTTTTTTTTTTGCCAAAGCATAAATTAGGCTTCAAAACATAGATATTTGTACTTTTACTTTTGCCAATGAATGACTGACTGCTAGAATGATTGTAAATCAAAGCTATATAAGGTATGGTGGAGGGTATCCTGTGCTCCAAGTATCTTGTTATCTTGACTGGTTGAATGAGAAAGAAATTGTGCGTATGAGAGAGAGATGGTTTTAGTTGAAAAGAAATGTGTCCCATCCCATCTTCAAAAGCAGATAAATGTTACGCTCAATACTTTTATGTTTCAAATAAAGGAGCAGATCCTAATTAATGAGCCTGTCTCATATTTTATAGAACTGTATTTTTCTAAATGGGGTCCTTGAGGTTGTTCCAGGCAGTCCTTAACCAAATGAGGAGTTATTTATTTAATTGCGCTATCGATTTTCTTTCTAACCCAAAGCCAATTTGGTGCCTTTGTGACCTGCAAGTTCTATGGGATGCACACACAGATCCGACACACCAAAGGTCTGACATGCGGAAATTACCCGTCGCTCCCAACAATGTGTTGGTCCGACATGCGTTGCACTGTGCTTGCGGTTAGGGTTTTTGTAGGGTGTCGGACTGTCGGTCTAATGACAGTCGGACCAATAGTATGTTGGATGGAGGTTGCAACTTGTAATATTATTGATCCCCACCAGAGAGTGCTGTGAGCTCACAGCACACTCACTGAGCTGTGAAACATTGCAACCTGTTTGGAATGCATACAGTCAAATAAATCAATGATTGCAACATATGAGATTAAATGGGAGCAATAGAAAACATGCACTGATAATCTAACCATATTGAATACCTACTTTATGTAATATGTATTACTGATTTGTGTGTGTGTGTGTGGGGTGTCAGTGGGCCAAATGTAATAACGGCAGCATCTTCAAGTTGTGTAAACTGTTAACTGATTTAGGAAATCACACAAACAATATTGGACCATAGTGTTATTACGCAGTGGTTATATTTATTCACTAATTCACATGAACACAAAATATAAAATAATACAGGCTCTAATTCTAAACAAATATTCTATATATCTATATAGAATAATATAGCATGCTGTGTGAACGAAGACAAATAACTTGACTGTCTAATTATAATACATAAATAAATACTATAGGTACAGTAGGCTATAGCCTATAATAATTTATTAGTCAGGAATCCGTTAAGTTATTACAGACAACTGTATTAAAGAAGATAAATATGAATCAATGATGCGTGGGCCCTACTCTCAGTAACAGTTGTTCCGCAAACAGTTCTATAATCAGTGTTTCCCAAACAATGGGTTGGATTCGGGACCTAGTTTTGGGTCACGCAACCATTTTTATGACTCACAAGTAAATGTCCATTTTTGTTAAGTTTGTTTTTAAATTATTTCAAAAATATTTTCAAAATAAAATTAATTTCAGAAATGTCAATACCTCCCAAAATGTCAAAACATATTAAAAAAAAAAGTAATGCAAAGCTGATCTACAACCTCACATGTGATTTGTTGTGAGCTTGTAGATTTTCACTATTTCTGAAATGGTATACTGTACATGATTGTCATGTATTTTTGTAAGTTTGTGTTCCGGGGAGAGACACATTTCAATTAAGTCTTCAGCTAAAAAGTTTGGGAATCACTGTTCTATATCATCTTCTGCATTACTGATTGTTCTTTCTGATCTGGCAAAATGAATTTGTGCCAATCCAGAGCCCGGGTAACAGCTTGTCTTTGAAGTTGTTTTTGTACTTGTGAATGAGCCGCACTTCCTTCTCGCCCTCACCCTCTCCCTCTACGGCGAGGAACTTGATGATGCCGGCGGGCTGATCAACATACACTCCCATTGTTGTCGTCAGTGGGATCTCCACCTCCACGCTCTCGGCGTTGTGCCACACGTGGTAGCAGGAACCGGCCCAGCCTGCACCCCAGGAGTATTCGTTCTCTCCCAAGCCGCAGGGCCCATCTGTACCCTTCCGTCCTGAACTCGCATATGCCACACCGATCACAACCCAGCCCTGGAACTCCACCTCCCAGTACCCCCGGTGGCCCAGCAGCCCTTCCTTAGACAGCACCTGCATGTAGTACAGGAGGGGGGAGTTACCGTTTTCTAACATTTAAACTTGAGAGTTAAGGGTACATTGCACCCTGAAGGTCTTTATGATTGCAACTAGCCTGGAAACCAGATGAAGCTGCCACAGGAAAATAAACGCCCTGGGCAGATTGGGTCTGGCATTCCTCAGTTTGAATTACATTGACCTCATCCCAGCTTTCAGTCAGACGACCTTCACCAGGGCCATGATGAAGGTCATATTCTATCTAAAAGCTTGCCTTTCAATAAGAAACTTGTATGCAGTTTGAAACACTAACAAATTACATAAAAAGTAATATCATTGTGACTGGCATACTGTGTTGAATGCATAAACCCTTTCCAACACGTTTTTATTTGTAAATCAGCGTATATAACCATATATCCCCAATCAAATGGAGATGCGAGTCGTTCTGGCCACTGGCAGTGAAAGCCACCTGTGTCCGCTCTGAGGATCACTGTGGCCAGAATAGCTCTCAGTTACAGAGTCAGAGATCCAGAGCACAAAATCTGTGACTGCCCCTCCAGACCATTGGGAAGCAATGGGCCCAGGGGTCCTTCAGGAAGTTCCAGAAGGTCTCCAGCAAATGAGGAACAGTTTAAAACACTTATGCCCTATTTCTATTTTTTTTTTCAAAAGATGTTGACAAAACTGCTTATATAGGGGTGGGTCTCTGGCACATGCTGTGCTGAGCATGGATTTGGATGCGGTCCTTAGCCAACCTACCTGTGGTGAGTGTTCATATCTCTCGGGTTTGGCGGGGTATGGGCACGTTCTGTCATCTGCTGGGCGATTCACCTTGAAGCCACCATCTGTGATCCACAGCATTTTGTGGGCAGTTTTTTCATCCAAAGAAAGAGGCATCCAATCTGACATGACAGGGATGGAAATTAATACCAGTAGAGATGAAAGGCGGCAGAGTTCAGACAAGGAGGAGGTCAAGATATATAAAGCAAACAAAGAACAAATAAACAGATAAACAGAATAAAGCAATAGAGAACACAAAGAAGATAAGATATGCATTATGCTCTGTGTCTTTCCACGGGACGTCGTTAATAGACTAGGTTATCAACACTAGGCCTATTTGCACAGGAGCCAGTGGGGCTACTTCAAACTGATTTTAAACTAGAGCTTAGTAAGTAGTAATAGTAAGACAACTCACAAATACAAAGCCTTACATTTCATTAAGTCCGCCCTGGTGGTTGGTTCAGGAATATTTGGCTCATACGGAGGGAGCTTTATTTCTAAGATGGGAGAGAAAGAGAGAAAACAGGAAAAACATTTTTTATTGTATGATCCTTTTTAATTTAGTAAAAAATAATCTCAATACTGACATGTTCTTATTTTTTACCTGTTGCTGCACCACTTTTTCCACCATTCTTTCCTATAAAAAAAAGAAAACATATTTTAAGTTCAATAAGAGCTTGTGTTTGGCCAAAGAGGGGGAGGAGAGAGAGAGAGATGGAAAGGAATAATAGAGAATAACTGTGCAGGTAAAAGTTTACACTACACAAAAGTTAAACTTCAGTATTTCACTTACATATTTTACTTACAGCCGTCAGATACAGGCTAGTTTAACTAATCCCTTTCAGATTGGTTTATGTGACCAAGTTACAGTGAAAAATTATTCAGGGTTACAACGGTCAGTTAAATCTCTGACATTCACTCTGAGTAGCATTGATTCATGTACCTCTCCGTGGGAGAGCCCCATCCCCCCACTTCTCTCACACCTAAAATTATTTTGGGCAAAAATATGTTTTTTGACTTATTTACTTTTTTGGATAGGATTAAGTATTGCAAACCCTGTTTCTAAATAGGCTATGCATGTCTGCATGTTTTATAGTGCTTGTCTGTGCGCGTTGCACACGTGCACGCAAATGCGTGTGCATGTGTTCACGCACGTCTCTTATGGGGCGTCCCCCCACTTCTAAAAGTACCACTACAACAGTGGTTGGTACGGTCTCGTTTTCTCCTGCTCATCAGTGTCAGTGAGTGTATTGGTTTTCTCAGGATATGTCCAGACTGGATAGGATCCACACTCTGGCCTGGGTGCCAGCATGCTTCTGTGGACACAGGAGTCTCTAACCCATTTTGGGGCAAGGAAGGGCCACATTGGGGCAAAAGGTGACTTGATGAGGGCCGCAGCATGAGCTGCAGCTCATGTGCGTTCACTTACAGTACACAGTTGTCACTTGGCTTTGTTATACTGTGTGTACAGTATATGATAGGTGCTCAAACACTCACAGGCTAGGCATCCCACTTTCTCACCTATTATGCCATTACAGTTTCATGCCAGTTAAAGTGCATCAAAGAAAAGCTTTTATTTTTGTTCCTTTTGACACCATTGGACAAACCTTTTGTCAAAACCTTTTTGTAAAAAGGGAGCAAAATACAATTGGAAGCTTTATTGTTCTTATTTTCTCCACTTATCAGAACCTGCCAGCTGCCACAATAAATATGATAATACAGACAAACCTAGCCTGATTTAAGACTGTCATGATACAAGACTAAGAGACGCGTTGAGACTCAAGCAATCCGAACGATTAGCATCCATAGACATGTTATGATGTTAGCACTCAGTGAGGTAATGGATTTGAAGGGTGAACAAATCAACTCAATGCTTCATTAGCGTCTGTCCCATGGCGAAGATTTTGCGCAGCCTGTGACACAAATGGATGGCAAATGTTACACCGAGGTTGACAGGTGTACATTGATCATGACAGCACTGCCAAGTGCCAACATGTTGCTGATGGGGATCGGAGAGAGTCAGCTCTTTGAGCACAGCTCTGTTGCATAGAATACTCCACCCTGGCAACTGTTTGAGTGCCGTTGGAGAAACATAACCTCTGCGGCCCACACATCTTGGCATTTGTGAAAGAGGCCAACAGGATGCCGACTGCAACGAAAAATGGTAGCTTATCTGTCGACATCAGATGTGAACGGGTGCATGCGAAGCTAGAGGGCATTGCTATTCAAACATGCAATAACTCAAACAAAGATTTGTCTCATTTGCGAGTGTGGATCGTGAGAAACGGCTGTTAGCCCATGGCGTTTAATGTTTGCATCTCATGCTTACAAAGGCCGTACCTTTTAAGGTCAAATTACCTTTTGTCGTGACGTAATGAAAAACTAAATATATAGAAGAACTGCAGCTGTGAAACTGACCATACAGTTAACCTATTTATTAACTGACCCACAGTTTCTAAGACTAGAAAATTTGATAATTGTGTGGGTATGTGGGGCTATTATATATGAACTATACTGAGGCTTAGGATCCAATTACAGGATTAGATAGATTTTGGTTCTGGAAATTGTCCACACCAACCAGTTGGCTGAACAGGACACTCATTGAAGTCGAGCGTGTCACTTCAAAAGAAAGTAAGGATATAAACACTATATAAACGTTTCACAATGCTAAACAACAGATGGAGAACACGAGGTAGAGATTTGGCACGAAAGAGAGGGAGGGGGGCAGAGTGAAGGTCAGATGGTTTTCTTGGGACACCAGTGGAGAGGGAAGAGTTTGATGACAGCTCACTTCATCCATCTTTCCTCGCTTCCTTCCCTGCAGAGTGCAGACCCCTGGAATTCCCCCTTAAAGGGATAGAGTATGTGAAACTGCAGCACGCAGTGTGCTGGACAGAGTTACGGCACGGCACTTGCAGTGATCAGGGCGTATTAAGAGGGAATTATACTAAATTGATGCACGTAAAACACTGCTTTGAAATAAGACCGAAATAATGTTTTGATTAGAATAAGGATCAGAATAATCTCACAGCACACCTCAACACCTCAATATACTCTTTGGAAGGAGACTATATTGTGGAATAGGTGAAGTGAGGGGCAGTGAGTATGACAGTCCTCTGGCTTTTCTGCGAATGCTAAGCCCTGTCAGATATCCAGGCACACTCAGGGATCAACAGTAAAGCCCCACCAAAATCAGCAGGTGGATAAACAGATACTGAAAGTGATTGATGGTTTCTCATGGGCATTTGAGACATATAAGGGAAAATAGGATAGGAAAATTCATGACATAGACAGGGACAACTATCAGCAATGACAGCAGTAAACATGACTGTTTCTGAATGCTTATAATACGGTATACGGTATAAGCAAAGACTCGACTTAGATAGCATTCTTATGTATACTCAGATAGCAGTTTATGTAGACCTATAGCATTTAATGTAAACATAGCACTATATAGTATATAGTTATATATGCATATCTTTAATTAGTATTAGTATAATACATTTCTACTAGGGATGCACCGAAAGGGAAATTCTTGGCCGAAACCGAATACCGAATATGGGAAACAGTTGGCCGAAAACCGAATACAGAATAGCCGAATACAACTTTGATGTAAAGCCTGTACCTGATTGTGGCAAACAACATGATTATGGCAAAACTTAACTTAAATAATAAACACTTTTGGGTTTTTCATTGTTCTTTTTTTTATTGTTATTTTCGGTGATATTTTTGTCGGCCATTTCGAGCCGAAGCCGAATAGGCCGAAAATGCATTTTTAGCAATTTTCGGCCGAAATGTTTCGGTGGCCGAATATTCGGTGAATCCCTAATTTCTACTGTTACGTCCTTAGCTCATGTATGTTTCACATTTAACTACTTTGTATATGATGTATTAACATGTTTTTCTTTTGTGTATGCTTGTGTGTGTGTGCGTGTAGGAGGAGCTGGCCTTTGTGTTTGAGATGTTACAACAGTTTGAAGACGCTCTGGTTCAGTACGATGAGCTGGACGCTCTCTTCACGCAGTATGTCCTCAACTTCGGAGCTGGAGGTACGGAGATCATTATCACTCTATGAACACACATTATTACTCCCTGCTGCCACATGGGTAACCCTAACCCTCAGGACAAATTACCCAATTCTGATGAGCGATCATCAGTCGTTAACACATCGGTTGTATTAACACATTATAACCAAGCTATTGATTTTCAAAACCAGTTAAAACCAGAGTTAAATTATTGTTAAACATTGTTATTTTGATCAACGTCTGCCTGCTACCTCTCCTAAATACATCATAGACGTTTGGACAAAAACAACAAAATCTTTAGTTTTGGGTCTGAGAGACTAAACACCTTAACCATCAAACTGGTTGAAAACCACTATCAAGAGAACAACCAGGTGCTCAGTGGAGACGTGCAGGTACAGTAGATATAGAGTACAAAAACAGTAAAAAGGTGCTGCTGGATCAATCGGGATAAAACTTGTAGAAAAAATAGTGGAGATCCGGGCACTCAAAAGTAAAAAAAAAAGGAGAAACGTTATTGTACCAACATGTTTCAACCTAGTATACAGGTCTTCATCAGGGGTTGAAAACTCCTCCTTCATCTCCTGTCTCTCCCTCTGTTCTACAACATGTCTCCTTCCTCCTTCATCTCCTGTCTCTCCCTCTGTCTCCTTCATCTCCTGTCTCTCCCTCTGTCTCCTTCATCTCCTGTCTCTCCCTCTGTCTCCTCCTTCATCTCCTGTCTCTCCCTCTGTTCTACAACATGTCTCCTTCCTCCTTCATCTCCTGTCTCTCCCTCTGTTCTACAACATGTCTCCTTCCTCCTTCATCTCCTGTCTCTCCCTCTGTTCTACAACATGTCTCCTTCCTCCTTCATCTCCTGTCTCTCCCTCTGTTCTACAACATGTCTCCTTCCTCCTTCATCTCCTGTCTCTCCCTCTGTCTCCTTCATCTCCTGTCTCTCCCTCTGTCTCCTTCATCTCCTGTCTCTCCCTCTGTCTCCTCCTTCCTCTCCTGTCTCTCCCTCTGTTCTACAACATGTCTCCTTCCTCCTTCATCTCCTGTCTCTCCCTCTGTCTCCTTCATCTCCTGTCTCTCCCTCTGTCTCCTTCATCTCCTGTCTCTCCCTCTGTCTCCTCCTTCCTCTACTGTCTCTCCCTCTGTTCTACAACATGTCTCCTTCCTTCATCTTCTCTCTCTCCCTCTGTCTGCCTTCCTCTACAACATGTCTCCTCCTTCATCTCCTGTCTCTCTCCCTCTGTCTGCGCAGACGGGGCCAACTGGCTGGGCTCGTTCTGCGCTCCC
>OOFJ01049008.1:2182-20791 GCA_900323375.1 Benthosema glaciale
GAAGCCGTTTCCTTCTCCCTCTGGGTTTTTGCAAAACATTTACTGCATTTCTCTTTGTTGTATATAGTCATAATAATAATAATAATAATAATAATAATAATAATAATAATAATAATAATAATAATAATAATAATAATAATGTATTGTTAGTATTAGTATTATTATGTTTATCTTATGTTTTATGATATTCACAACATTTAAATTTAAACACTTCTTACGATGTAAAATAAAATCGAAATAGACCCCGTCGACAACGCACTTCCGGAGATCTTTAGGACTACAATCATGGAAGTATTATGAGACTACAACTCTGTCACACTGTACACCAAGGTTGAGCTACACAGACGTAGCATAAAGTCGATCCACGGTAACTATCTGAGAATGTTAACACGTGCACCGTGCAGAATTTGTTTCGTTTTCGGACACTCCGATTACTGTGTTATCGTTATGACTTGTTGCTGCTGCTGATGCTAGTGATGATATTGCAGTGCAGTGTATCGTTCTCGCCTTGTAATGTCACACATGACATGCACAGCTGCTAAACGTATTTGTCATTTATTTCTATTCGATTTGCTTGACACACACGCACACACATACGCACGCGCGCAAAGGCTCTGTCTAATATCCTCCATGGACATAAACATAAATTTGCACACATGATAAATACACAAGCTGACAAACACATTAGGTACATTCCACAAATGTGGAGAGGACATTTCTTTCTTTTAAAGATTTGAATGAGGTTACCTTTTATAGCATTGAGTTCTATAAAAGGTAGATCGCACACTGTTTCTTCAGGAACAGCACTTTGTAGTTATAGGCTATAAGACCAATTGTTTTTAGTATCTGTAATTGTAATGGGCCCATTCGGTGTATCACAGTATTTGACGTTTAATGAAAGTCTCCCAAATATTCATCACAGTGTACCATTTGTGTAATTATCATATGACCTATATGAATTATCATATTTTCCCCAGATTTTCTGTCAGGAGACCGGACCATGATGTACCGTAATGTGTCCAAGCTCTGCATTTTGGGGTCAAGACAAGCAACTGTTGCTATTTGGAGAGTCAGGAATCTCAGGATGCCTCAGATGTTTTTTGTGCACTCATCAACAATTGGCTCATCTAGTCCGTGTTCCCAGGATGGATCTCAAGATCTTTCTTCCTTTGCAACTGAAAAGACTCCTCACAAACCGGTCATGCTCAAAGAAGTGCTTCATTGCTTAGATGTCCAACCTGCGCAGGTAATAACTATTTCTTCTGTTTTCATAGTTTCAAATTATACCAGAGAACAGTCACATAACTATAATGCAACAAATATACTATTGTGTCATGTGCATCATGGATAAATATATATGATATTATTCCCTGGCTATGACTGAATATGAATTGGACCTCATCGTGATTTGAGGGAATTTTGTGCAAATTCATTGCGCACAACTTGTCATATCTACCTTGGCTTCAAACTGTTTTATGTACTATACTAGTCCGTAGGGACAGATGGACATGACTCAAAAGCCTTCTGGTGTGGTGGGAAGCAAAGGAGGGTTAATAATGGTGCCACCTTTATATGTATAAACTGGGCAGGTGGGGGCCATGGGTCAACAACTTAGTCAGGGATTTCACCAATATAACAGTGATGGCAGGACATAAAGTGCTGCATGAACTTAACACCTCTAAACTCCTCCGCTTCCCGCCCATTTGCCAACTGTCCCAACATAGCTTGCCAATTTGTTGCTATTAAAACAGATTTTTTTGAGGAAAGTCGTGCTGTACATTTCATAACACCCACTTAGTGTTACAGTGCTTAGACTTAAATTTGAGCTGTACACTTTGTTCATACATTTGCGTACGTGTTGTCGGTTTAATTTGGTTGTTATTTTCTCTATTGGCTATATGCCTCTATTAGGACAGTATCTGTCATTATCATATTACGGAGTCATATGTCTATAGCCTGAAACACCAAATTGTAATAATGTATAATTACAGTATGTATCAAAAGTCAACAAACTGATATTAGCCTCTAATGCAGCTACTGTACAATCAGGCAATCACAGAATTGTAGTTGTTAAGTGAAGGTGTGACTATATCCAATGGCAGGGAGGAGCAAAACCTCCCTCTGTTATCAGACAAATTCCCTCTCAAATCACTGGGGACTAAGGTTAATATTTGTGAATGGTTGTTGTAAAGCAATCAGCCATGTGTAGCTGCTTTTGTCAGTCAAGCCAGAGTTTGTATAAATGGAGCACTCATGTGATTATGGGTGTCTGAGAGCAAATACTGCAATTAGACCAAAGTGGGTAAATGCAGCCTTTCAACACCCTGCTGTCTCCCACACACATGAAATCTGTCTGTGGATCTACTGTATATGGGCAGGAGTCATATTGCACTATTTTCACTTTACATTGCACACACAGTTTCACACATTGTCAGACACACAATAGTATTTTGTGCTATGTCTTTCATGAATACACACTAATTACATTCATTAATGTTAAAGAAATCTGGCAGAAAAAGACTCACACTCTACATAAACCTTTAAGGAAGACTCCTTAGACGACCTGAAAGAGACCTATGGGTTTCTGGGAACAGAGGGGCAGACCATCTCCGGACTTCCTATTGGTTCACTTCACCAACCATTAATGTTACAAATGGTTTGACTTAACTTTGTATGTGCCTACAAGCAAAAAAGACGTCACGCTTAGAGAACCTCTCAAAGAACGTGTACATTCTTTCAAGTGTGAACTATAGACCCCTGGCAAGGAATAAGGTTAGGGTTGCAGACTGTGGAGGTTGTGGTTATGGTTGGGGTATATAGACTCTCACATAGTCTGATCGAAAATGTTCATGCAGTGAGATGGAATGGAAGTCATCTGGGTTAGGTTTGTTTCAGTTCTTCTTAAAAGGATCCCTGGCTAATAAGACACACCTGTGTGAAGTGAGGGGCACTCTTATCATCCTACATCAACCTGTTATTTACATTTATAATAGTTGTGCTATTACCTCTCTTTAAAGGGACACTTCACAATGTTTTCAAAAAAATATATGTTAATGACATTTAGAACATTTAGAACACTTCCCTGGGGTTCTTTTGTGTGTAATATGTGGTTATAGATATTTCTGATTTTAGCAGTGAGCCCAGTGTCTCTGATGTCTTCGACACTCATACACACATAAAGACCCCCCAGTAAAGTGTTCTAAATCTTCTAAATGTCATTAACATATATATTTTGCAAAAATGGTGAAGTGTCCCTTTAACAACTGCCTGTTGTGCAGTAAATACATTTTAACTGATAATGGCATCATGCTTCAAACCACACCAGAACACAAACAAATATTACAAAATAAGCTGTTTTAATGCATTTTAGCCATTTAATATCACATGTGTTTGAGAGTAGTTCATGGGATAAACATCCACTGTAGTCACTAGTCAGTATCGAAGTAGACTGGATCCCAACACTGCTTTTTCTGGCATAGGGAGTTGCCGGCAGGATCCGCCGGGAGAAACTACACGCACCTGTGCGACATTATACTAATTAATTCTAGCGAGAGAGGGGAGTGTGTGGAGGTACGTGTGTGCGTGTCTGCGTCAATTTAGTAAGGTCTAGGCGATCAGAAATCAGCAAAGAGTGAGGGATGCGCAGCATAACTGTATGCCCAAAATAGGACCTGTCGGACCCAGACTTTTCTTTTCCTCCCTGGAAATAAAAGTCTGGGTTTCCGAGACTAGTATCGAAGAGATCAACAAAAATACACACTTTTAAATAATCTCCCACTGTTTATTACAAGCTCAGTCCAACAATGTTTCGATCCTGTCTGGATCTTCATTCCTGATGAAGTTATTTAACAGAACTTGCAATAAACATTGGGAGCATATTTAGCAGTATGAAGGCTTTATTAGGTTTTTGTTGAATTGACAAATTTAAGCATGGGGCCCAGTATCGTTGTGAGGGCTGCTTGCCTACCCATGGCTGTGTCAGTCATGGGTGCAGCCTTGAGGCACACGAAGAAGCTGTGAGAAGCGGTTTGTGGTGAACAAAGAAGTGAAAGCTGTTTTGTTGGTGCACTCTATAGAGGCCCCTTAAAGGACCTCTTCGCGCCTTTTGCAACCAGATCTTATTTGAATGATGTCTGGGAGACAAGAAACACTTTCCTGGGGGTTTTATGTGGGTAATGTGTGTTTATAGATATTTTAGTATTTCAAATTGTCTGTGATGTCACACACACTGGTCTCACGTCCTTCCTGGACTACATCTCTGACTACTCTCAGAAAGACAGCCCCTCTCCACAAGGTGGGGTGAGTGCATCAAAGCATTATGGTCATTGAAGTAATCCAGCAATCCAGTCAAACACACAGACTACATTATTGTTCTGGGTGCACATGTCAAATTGTGCTAGTGTTATCTACTGCAAATACATTTGATATTGATTGACTGGAGTTTCTTCCAGTGGTGAAATGTCCCTTTAACATGACATTTAAATCTGGGTATGATTCAGCGTTCATGCTATATGGCATTTTTGGTATGAAAGTTTCCCCGGCCACAGATTTGTGAAGTCTATCATGTCCAAATAGAATGGAAAATTAAAAACCTGACTGATACATCTTGATCACATCACCCCAGAGAGAATGTGTAGTGATTTGTGCAAGTGTTAGACAAAATCTGTAGAAAGGGTGTTTTGGGTATTTTGAAGAAAACGGAAGATATTTAGAAGTGGGCCATTATAGCACCACCATGAGGAACATGTGAAAAAATTGTCAAGTTTTTTCCTTGGCCCAATGCAAGTGTACTGTGCATGCACAGTGTCAAGCCAACCAGCAGCTGCCCACATACGGACAAATAAACACACATACGGACAGGGAAGAAAATCCCTGGACGTTTTTTTCTTCTTCTTCTTTTTTTTAACCAGAGATAGAAGTTTACTCTATTTAAAGCCAGAGGTATTCAACAACCTATTAATGTTCCAGTCAGTGTATCCAGGTAAACAATCAGGATTAATCAGGACTGTCCATGGTGCTGAAGTCTCATGGAGTGCTGAAGGGACAGCGCCCCTTTGTGAACAGTAAGCATGAATGACTCCAAATCTAATCAAATATAAATGGAGTTGGATAAGGAGCTGCTTCACTGCAATGAATTCAGGAATGCTCATACTTCTATATTAATATCATTGCACTTGTAGTACTCAGTCAGGGGTTTAACGTACACATATTTATTCCGAACCATTTGGGTACAGTGCATTCAGTTCTGTGCACATGTGTGCACCAAACGAGTGTCAAAAACACTATGTACCTCCATTCAATGATAGATGCACTCATTGCACTGCGGAAAGTATGATTTCCATTGCACTTGGAGAAACAGGCCAGTCCTGTTTGTCCATTACGTTTTCTGTAAGGCATATTTCAAGTCATACAGTAAATCACCGAATGCTAATATTGTTGAGCTATTATTTATTTTCTTCTTAGCTGTCAACAGTAGCATTACTGATATATGTTTAATTGAGTTCAGTATGGAGTATCCGTTAGTGAAATTTCAAAATAAAAATGTAGAAGTTGTGCAATTAAATATCCTCTCACATAGTCAATTATTTTCATGTTCAATTGTTTTCAGTTTGTATGAATGATTTCTTTAATTATTGTGTCCACAACTTCTTTACTGTAGAATAGCCTGTAATGATGTCAGTTGCATTATAGCGCCATTCTTTTAACACTGTGTATTATAATGCCAATTCTATGTTTGAAACTATGGGGTTTGTTTTCGTTTCAGTTGGATTCTGAAAGTTTGTTAGATAAAAGTGCGGTACTGTACTCTCTCCTCCCACCCACGCAAAGGGGAACATCCCAGTGACTGCATACAGAGAGGAAATTGTTTGTTTCAGTAGTGCGAGGAAATCCCAGCTGGCTTGTTGCTTCTGTGGCATCATCCTCTTCCCCCTCCTGTTTGTCCACCCCCTCTACCTCACTAGTACTGATGGGCAAATAGAACAGTTCTGGTGAGAAGGACGAGGCATGGGGAATCCTCCTCTGGCACCGGCTGCTTGGGTTGGGGACCTCCGCCAGAATAGATTAATGAGCCGTCAGCTGAGAGTCCAGGGGAAAAACCCTGTGCTGCTTTACTAAGGGAAAGAAGCTGCCTACGCTTAGACTGCAGTCTCACCACACTCCCCCTTGTGGAGTTAACAAGGCCATAAATGTTAATACTTGCTTTTTTGGACGATTATCAGAAACTGCTCTTTAACATGTGCATTCACTGTGGAGAGCTTTGATGCAGAAAGTTAAATCATGATTATTTGCCAATGTGACAGATGATGAATAATTGTGTCTGGAATTGCAAGTATGTGACAGTGTGAAATATAGTTTTGCTCACGGCCATAAGTGCATTTATATTGATACATGAAGTGGAATGGCGCATTGGAAATGTGTCCAATCTTCAAATGCAACTTCAGAGTCAGAGTTTTGATCCTCTTGACATCCTATATTCATCCTGCTTTAGTTTGGATCTATGTCCATTCTCCAGGATATCTGCCAAGACATGTCTGCCATGATAGATGTAGTTTGTTTGACTCTGACAACTTCACACTCTGAATCAGAAGTTCAGTCGGAGTCAAACTACCTCTCTTTACAAACATAACCTGTCTCACCATGTGTGAACTACCATCATATTTGGAACAAAATGTCACTTATTAAATATTTAGTAAAACATGAGTCACTACTGAGGTAGATTATTTAGCACAGCTCTCATTCTGGGTGAATAGGAAATATATTTAACTTAATGATCTTTCAGTGTGCATAGCAAAGATTAAATATCGAACAATAGAAAACAACGGTAGTAAAATCATGCTATATTATACATTTCTCATTGTATTATATGGGACTACTAGCCTGTAGTGGATTAAAATTAAATCATCTTGAAAACGCATATTTTAAAATGTTAACATACCATATAACATTCTGTTTGAGACGGGGGAAAGGAAATCAAATTCACTATTGTATACTGGACTTTGTACAGTATTTGCTACAATGATATATCAAGTGTTTGACTCAAGGCTGTGTTGAGTCTCGCTGGTGTAATTGGATGGTTGTAGAGACTTCCTGTAACTGATAACTGGAAGGTTCAACACCACAAAAGCCTTTGTCTGTCTATACCTGGAAGTGTCTTCAAGCAAGACACTAAACCCTTACCTGCCTCAGAGGCGCTGCAAATGGTTCACCTTGCACTAGATCCCACCTTGTGAAATGCGCACCGTTGTGTCACAAAGGCATGCAAAAAGCGACACACTTCTTAATGCATGTCATTTTGTGACTGACAAAATTAATAAATGATACTCCTAAATGAGTATATATTCATACATACTACACAAAGACATGATAGAATAATGATGCAGTGATTATAAAATAATACTGAGATCAATGTATTGTTATGGCAGAGAGACTCAAAATAAGATTTTATTGCTTGTACTTGAAGATGTTGAAGCGGTGCATTGTGTTTGAAAAGGTAAAAGGTATCACAAATAATGCATATAATGGGCAGTAAATGTACTACCTGGAGCAAGGGATTTTCTGTTTTCTCAAATGTAAATGCACCACCCCACCCCCTTGTGGGTCTTACCTTTGTTTGTTTTTTTACTCCTTTTGTTTTTGGGAGCACTGAGTAGTGAAAGAGGAGGCTGGTGAATAATTGATCCTTGTAATTAAACACTCCAGCTAGGGACGCTGGGGCTGATTGACGGCCAGATATTAGGCCCTTGTCTCGTAAGGTTGCAAGTTTAGTCTGAGGTTATCAGTGGCCAGAAGAGTCTTACTCCCTCCCTGCCTCATTACTTTCATGAGTAGAACATTTCATAGTGGAGTGGTGGGGGCGTGGTGTGAAAGACAGTCTGGGACTTCATTAGCCAAATGGGGTGCCTCAGTCTATGGTATGCCAAATTGTTGCTGAACAGACAACCCCCTTGTGGGTAGTAGGGTACTTCACTACATCGTCTCAACCCATTCATCTTGCTCATATTCTTTAACTGTAGATTTTACATGAATAATGTTTATAATAAAAGTAAGCTGTGTCATCTTTTGGGAGCACTTCACATGATGTATAGGTGGCAGCAGCTATTGAATCGGTTTACCATGTCAGTATTGTTTGTGTTATTACGATTGTAACAACTTGCGCTGTACTATATGTATATGAGAATATTTCTATACTGTTTACTGAACATAACACACGGGGGTAAATGAGAATGAGAGGCCGCTATACTATATAACTGAATCACTGGGAGCTGAAAACAGTTTCAGTAACTTTATTGTGTGTGTTACATGCATGCAATATTGCAGAAAGTAGGGAAAATAAACAAAGTGAAACCCACCCAACACACAGAATCAATACTATTACAGAGGAGTTCATGACAATATTTACATTTGTGCGTAGTGTATGAGCGTGGATATGGTAATCAAATGTATGCCCTGTGGACAGCTGAGTAGGGATGATGACTCATTCCTGCAACACATCCTTGATTGGGGTTCAGATGAAGGCTCACAAACTAAAAACACTGCCAGTGATTTATACAGTGATGCATTTTAGAGTAGTTAATTTTACTATTCCAAACTAGAGAAACTCAGAGTGCATATCCCCACCAGGTTGGGTTGCATAGGGCTATGTAAGATCTTGCATCACGGTATAAGGGTGTGAGGAAGTGTGGGCGGGGTGGGGGAGTTGTAGCATGTCTATAACATACTGTACAACTACACATTTGGAGGTGTACTCTATACATTGAGAACCCTCATCATGCGATTCCAATTTGGAGTTGGAAAAAATAGTCCCTTCCCAGCCTAGCTCCAGACCATAGCCTCTGCCCAGTCACTGAGTGGCATTTTCTTTTGAACCTGCAGTTTATCCCGGTTGAAAAAGCCATTCTCCAATGAGCACCAGAGATGTCGGTGAGTGGATTAGCCAATCAGCACCACGGTCCGTTATCAAGGCCCCATAGCCTTGATAACGGACCGTGGTGCTGATTGGCTGATTGGCTCTAAACACAAGGCACTTGTGCTGCATGGTGCACTCGTAATGTGCATATTAAAATAACTTAAACATGGTGAATGGCACAAACTAGAGGTGATCGGTGATTGTCCGATTTTCACTCAGATCTGGAGAAACTGATCTTTTATACCATTTGAGTCTAACGAAAATGGCGTTAAGGAGAAAATGCGCTATTTTTTATCGTTTAAAAAAAGACAAATACAACAGGGTCCCAGTCCACCCGGACGGGGGAATTAGCAGCCACAACGTTAACGTACCGTGACGCAGACAGCGCAATGGCCGCCATCCCATGTCGTTAAGTTGACCAAAGTTTGTCGAAAGATAAAAAATCTGTAACTCAGAGTTAATTAGCATTGAGGATTTTACAGTATAGATTCGGGTTCCATTCTCAGAAATAGAAATCCTTTCAAATGGGGGTTAGTGGCCAAATTAATATCAAAGAAATGGAAAAAGGTTTGAGAACCACTGCTTTACAGTGTGTTCACGTTTTGGTACCTAGTATAGACCTTCGCTTTGAGTTTTCAGAAGTAAAAATTCCATCCCTTTCCTCCGTAGAGGATTTCATTATCAGCTATAATGTCGTAACAATCCAATGTAGGCTAACCTCTAGGTTACTCGTTGGAAATCAATGCAACATACTCAACTATGTTTGTACAATATTTTACAACAAACAAGCTAAACGATTATTTTGATTGGAATCATTCAAAAAGTATGCATGCATGACTCATGGGAGAAGTTCCTTCATTCTTAAAATATATACACACTACAAACACAGTCTTGTACAGTACCTTCACGGCCCCTTCTTTTTGTGTGTGTTTTCCAATTGTTTTTTCCAATAAGAATAAACTGTTTTGTTGTCATGATTCACCTGACTGGTTGGCTTTATTCCAGCCTTAAAACTCTAAACAACTATGGAGAAATGAATGGTATTTCTATCTATAGAAACTACATCGGTGAAAAAAAGATGGACAGGTTTTTGCATGGGTGACATAGACTCTCTCTCCCTCCCTCCCCCTTTCACTCCATGACCGGAGGTTTGTTCGCGAGACACAGGGATTACATTTTCTGTCTGTCTGTCTGTCTGTCTGACTGTCTGTCTGTCTGTGTTGGCAACCAATCAAATTACGTTTTTTTTCTGTGTGTGTCCAATAAGGAAATTCAATGATTTGTTTCGAAACACACACTCGTAGAGGTAGTTTGTGACGTAGACGCCCAAAGCACACGTCACTAAGTCCCTGTTTATTCTGGCAGCCCAAATCCACCCCAAATCAGATTTGAGGCCCATCCAGATTGGAGTCGCATTGTTTTTTTGTTTTGTTTTTTGTAGTCTGTATGCCAAAAGGATTTTTGCTAATCACATTTGAAAGGCATTCCTCCTTAGCCTTGTTCAGACTCCATAAAACGTATTAGACTTCAATCTGGATAGGAAATCACATTTGCGCTGCCAATCTAAACAGGGCATTAAACGCATGTGGTTACACCTACACCCCTAGGGTGTCCCTAGGGTAGTCTATGCGTCTGTCTGACTGCATGTGTCCTCTACTGCTGCTGCATTGGCACTGCCACTTGTACGTACAGTATATGTCCATATTGTATACCAGGGGTGGGCAACTTTGATGATGGTTTGTTGTTTATCCCATTCCTCAAGTTCTTGGTTGGTAAGGGCAAGGAGACCCCAGATGTCTAGCTTAACATTATTTTTGATGGTGTAGAAAGCCCTTCTCTCAGGTCGTTTGCAACTTTTTTGAAGTTTCCTGTGCTACTGATGTTTAGGCCGAGGTAAGTATATTTTTTGTGTAACAGTCCACATGCAGATTATTTGTATTCCATCCTAATTGGCTACGTTGGCTTCCAAAGTTTGCCGGAGTGGTCTGTTTTGAACAAAATGCCTCAAATCATGAACACAGCGTCCAATTGCCATGAAACTTTACACGCACAATGCCACCCTACACATGGCAAAACTCTAGTCAACCAACAATGGGTAATTGGCCAAGTTGGAGCGCCAAGAAAACAATTAAGTGTTACAAAGTAACTAGGATACTAGGTAAACATCAAACTTGCATCTGTCTAAACAACATCTTAATCCATTGTCCCATTGGCACGTAAAGCTGTTAATCCATGTTAATCCATGTTGGTGTCATGTGGGAAGAGAAGCCGGTGTCGATTGCCGTTTTATTTCGCTCCATCAATCTCCTCTCTCTCAAGCTTGTATCGTTTAAGTAACATTTACCCCGCAGCTGGAGAGAAAATGAAAGCGTCTGATTGCCGGAACGACGGGAACGTACAACTGCTTCATAATAACAGTGTTACTTCAGTTTTATTTCCATGCATGATCACAGGGATGGGCATTTGGACCTTTTTCGGTAAATGTTTAACCTTTGGACTGTGGGCTGTTAACCCTATGCCAACCCCCAACGCATATTGGATCAATGCTATGTCTAACCAAAGCATGCCCTCCAGCCAACAGCTACCATGCCAGGTGTTGTGGTTGTGTATGGTTCTTCCACACGCTGAGTTCCTAACAGAGTAGAAAATGAAAACATTTCAAAATGAGTCAAATTAACCATATGTGTTGCTTTTTCCTTATTACTGCAATATTTAACTCCACTAAGCAACTTAAAGCAAGGCATGAATACTAGCCATTTGCTAACCACACATTTAGCTGTGTTGCTCATTCCACGAATGATATATATATATATATATATATATATATACACACCGTATGTGGGAGAAATAATCATGAGCTTTTTATTATATCATCCCCAAATGCCTACTCTCAGTCTAAAGCATGTGAGTATGAGTATTACGTACTGTAACTGTTTAGTGTTTCATTAAACAATTTACAATTTAGGCATTTAGCAAATGCTCTTAATCCAGAGTGAATAAGCAATAAGCAAGAACAAAATAAAAACATGGTAATACACATCATCATATACATACAAAGTAGTTAATGTGAATCAAACATAAGCTAAGAACATCACTGTAGAAAAGACATAGAGGCTTACTTATACTATGCATATATACTAACAGTGCTATTTTTACATTAAATGCTATAGGACTACATAAACTGCTATCTGAGTCTACATAAAACTTTCTAAGATACATAAGTCGAGCCTTTGCTTACGCCTGTAGGAGGTCGAGGCTAGGGCAAGTGCCACTGCAAGTGCTATGGGCCACTACAGACGCATGTGGGAGGGCAATCTTTGAATGATCTGCTGCCTTTGCTGACAATTTTGTAAAGCACTGTTAAGACTTCTAAGTGGGAAAGGGGCTTAAGTAACATAGTTAGCATCTGTGGACAAGCAATCAGTAGGTTATACATCATAACATCCATAGTACATGATGCCATATCATATATTAACATCTCCATAGCACAAATATAGCGTCTATCAAAATCGACTATGGCAGAAAATCGGAAGTGGGTCTGTAGTCCTGACTGAGGTCATTCCACAACTGCAGCCAGGACGAAAATAGTCTGGAGGCTCTATTTTCGTCTAAACCCCTTATCCCTAAACTACTTTGCCTTTTTTTTTTTTTTTTACTATTTTGAAAAACATTTTTGAATAGTTAAAATAGCCAATCTACAAGCTCACAACGTGTCGATGTAGATCGGCTAGTTGAACTATTCAAAATGTATTTTTTTAAATAGTAACAAATGAGCAAATAAGTTTAGGGGTGGTGCAAGATAATAGCCCTAGGTTGTTTGGAGCATTGGTCAAGGTGTCTGGACAGACAGACAGACAGACAGACAGACAGACATCCTGTGCTTGCTGATGGAATGTTGTTATGAACTGCACCCGATGAGCAGGTTGGTGCCTTGCATGGTTGCCTCCACCGTTTGAGTGAATGTGCGTGTGAATGGGTGAATGTAACGCACATTGTAAAGTGCTTTGGATAAAGGCGCCTATAGAAATGCAGACATTTCAATGCCCTTGATTGCCTTGTAGGTCATCACCAGTGTTTAGAATTGGATGCAGGCAGCAACCGCAGGCCAATGA
Organism: Benthosema glaciale; assembly: GCA_900323375.1. NCBI lineage: Eukaryota > Metazoa > Chordata > Actinopteri > Myctophiformes > Myctophidae > Benthosema > Benthosema glaciale. The sequence continues at coordinate 15,203 of OOFJ01049008.1, forward strand.
AGGGAGTGCAGAAGTGGGAAACGTGTAAAAATCCTATCTGCACCAGCATTCTGGATCAGTTCTAAGGGTTTGAGAGAGATGATGGCAGACCAGCAAAGAGGGAGTTACAGTTGTGAAGCCTGGAGATGACTGAGACTGAGGCTTGGATAAGAAGCTGGGCAGCTGGGTTATTGTGTATCTTTGTATTGTTTTTTACCTCTTCCTGCCAAGGGACTGCCGATGCAAATACGCTTATAGCTAATTCTAGCCCAACAGTTCCTGTTCGGCATAACCTCTGTTGAATGACTGAATGCATGCATGAATGAAGGAATAAAGAAATCCCACTAATATCCCCCTATTGTGTGATGCTAGATAGAGGGACGATTACAGTAGAGTTTAAAAAAAATGATTTTCATACTGCAAAGACTATTCACGATACCCACACCCCAATAGATTTCTCACTATAAATATTATCAATGTTTCTGAGATAAATAATACAAATGTTCAGCAAATGTTCACACACGCACGGGCGTGCGTGAACCACTGATCATTTGCATCTGTCAAACAGCATACCCGGTATTTGTTGTTCTGAATGGCTTGTCAGCACTTTGAATGAAATGAATCTCGAGAGATACAAGATTGTAATTTGTTTTGTCACATATAGGTGTATACAAGAGTAAAATTGTTTGGTTTTGGTAAATTCATGAGTTGACATGAATTATTGTAAAACACAATCACAGTCAATCACTATCATATGTTTTCTAATGACTCAATTACATGTCTGTGATAGGAGGAGGTGGTGGTGATGACACGTTGTGAGCTGGTAGATCGTCAATTATTGAATAGCCAAAGTAGAAAATAGGTTAAACTGATTGTGTTGTATAATAACTCATTTTGCTGGGGATCTCCTGGAGCCCTTTCAAGGGCCCCTGGGGTCCCCACTTTGAGAGCCCCGGTCCTAGTGTGATCGTTTTTGGTCTCCCAGTGGTTTCCTGGCTCTTGTTCTGAGTTCCTGTTGGTGTGTTGTTCCTGCATGCTTCCGAGTTCCTGTTGCTTCGTCTTGGGATTCTTCAGTGGGGAGTTTCCGCTTGCCTGTGTCCACATTTGAGTCCTTCTACCTTACTATCCATGTGATGTTACCCAGTAGTACAGTACAATAGTAAAATAATTGAAAACAAATGCTAAACATTACAATCAACAGCTAGCTGCAGTGAGTTTTTATTATGCATTGTTCAAATGTATTATGAATTTGGGTGGCTCATTTGTTTGAAGATGAATAATAAAGCATATTTGCTGGAGCACTCCGCCAGAAGCAGTATGCGGTTGGATTCTAATTGGCGGAATATTCCGTCATGAGCGTGTTTTGTATTAAAATAGTCGATCTATAAGTTCACAAGGCTCGTCGTAAGCTTGTAGCTCACTTATGTTCATTGTTTGTGAAATATGGCTTACAGTAAGTGTAAATTCACAGTGTAGTTTTTGTATGTTTGGATGGCCAACATATGGGAATGTTGTTGGCCTGCAGACGTGCAGAGGTCAGTAGGGTGCAGGTCTTCTAGACGTTCACTTTCATAAACAATTGATTTATAATAAAGCTTATTGTACCTTTGTGCAACTTCAATAAACATCCATAGTCTAGGACCGTAGCAAGCTTTAGTATTTGCACTGTTCATTAGGTGACTCTTCTGAGGGCCGTGTAGTGACCCAAACTGCCATATTCGTCAATATAGTAGCAGAGAGAGAGGGCGAGAGAGGTAGAGAGTAGTTAGTTACTAGATGTGAAGGCCACATAGCTGGGGCAGAGGAGAGAGAGAGAGAGAGGAGGGGCGTAGTTGCTTCAACAAACGCCATACTTTTATGGCTTGATCTTTGTTATATCCAGTGGAATGCATTGAACAATCCCCCTCTCTCTGGATCTGTCTCTCCTGCCCTCTTCTCTGCACTACCTATTACATTATCTTATTTTCTTGCATATTCAAATAAAACAAATCATGTAAAGGCCCTTTCAAACTGGCAGCGATGAACGCAGACGTTGTTGCCTGGATCAACGACAGGTCTGCTCAAAAGTGGCGCGACAATGCAAGCGTAAAAAAAGCTAAACAGAATCCAGGTCTGGTGAACTATAGACACACACATGGACTACAAATTTCACGCCCCCAAATATGACAGCGCCCCCACGTCAGGTCCGTTAGAACTTGGTACTGCAGGCCACCTCATATAAAGTCCATTGAAATCCCACTGTAGTTAGCCTACTTTCAAAATATTACGAAATGAACTGAGGAGGTCCAGGACACTATTGATTTGAATAAAAATAAGTTTCCAAACGTATGAAGTGTCTTTGTCAACATGTGTTCTTGTTTTCTCAATAGAGCGTGTATTTCACATTTATTTTACTACTTGATTGAGTTACCCATAATGTTAACAGAGCAGAGAGGAGACCTGTAGCTTTTAAGTGACGTCACTGCCTTTACGAGGCTATGAGCACCGACTTTGAAGAGTGATAATAATAAAATCAATATCAATAATAAAACTGATGCAGAGTTACTTTGTTCATTCATGTCTATATTTTGAATATATCACAGGCTTATTGATATGTTCTACATACCGTTTTGTTTTGAGTTGTACTTGTATGTACTGTAATTCTCCAAACTGTTAATAAACTCTTCAATCAATCAATCAATCAATCAACCAATCAAACCGCGGAGCTCCGGTGGTGTGTTTTACCGTTGTCAACTGGGTATTGAAAACCTCAAGGGATGCGACAGTGATGTATATACCATGCGCCCACTTTAACTTGAGATTTATAATGCTAGCACTTTTGAATTTCTGATGGGGTATATTAGAGTACATTGTGGGTTATATACTGTATATTGAGATGACAGGTATGTGACATTAATAAGGACAAATAAAACTTATTTTACACGTTTTTAGAACACAAAATAAATCACCACATCCCGAGTAATCAATCTGTGAAATTAGGGTATTTTGTGATGCCTCTCATAAGGATTGCATTTACAGTTGCAGTACCCCGGTCTAACTGACCGGACGTGGGGGCGCTGTCATATTTGGGGGCGTGAAATTTGTAGTCCCCGTGTGTCTCTATGGACACTGAGGGATGATGAAAGAATGAATGTAAGAAAGAGCCATAATATTAACCAATGGCATTAAGTAGGGGGATGATAAGTAAGCATGTGTGTGTGTGTGTGTTCAATTTATTTGTAGTTTTGTGTCTTTTGTAGCAGCTACAAACCTTTCTTTGCTTTCTAGCTTCACGTCGCTGGCTTCCATCGAAGATGAATGGTAGACTGCACTTTGTCGGTCCGTGTGAACGCAGCCTTCTTTTTCATGTTTACTGTTAAAGGTTGATCCCACCCCCTGTTGAGCAAGGCACTCTGAACGGCCAAATGCTTCAATGGTCAAACACCCCAACACGGTTACCTAAAGTGTTAGAGGTAGTGATGTGGACATGGCTTCCCGTGGCCAGATCGATCAAGGGTGTGTAGTGTGTACGCATAAAAAAAGGATGCTGAGCAAAAGTCTACGCAGAGTATAAAAAGTAAACGGACAGAGTTGCGATTTAAGTTCATAAAGGAACAAATTATTTGTATTTTTTTTGCTTTACTCAGTGTGAGTCCAGTAAAAAAACAACAACATTGCCCCAATAATGTTTGTGTTTTAAATTGTATTCTGCTCAAGATCAGATGAAAATTGCCTAGTTTATTGGCCAGTATATTTACATAAAATGTGATTTAATCTTCAATTCAATGCATATTTTCCCTAATATCACTGCATAGATAGACATTATTAGTCTTGAACTTCGGTGTCTGTGTGTAATATTAATTTCCAATTGGGCCGGTTAGTGTTACAAACAGATTCTAACGTCACAGCAAAAAATATGATTGTTCACCCACAACTCTGGGGTGAAAATGTAATTCAAACCAAGGAGTGCCAGACCAATTTGACCAGGGCAGATTTGTCTGGTTTCCAGGCTACATTTTCCATGCTGGTTTAAATTATTATGAATGAATACGCTGATATGGGTGCTTTCGGATATAGCGCTCTGAGTGCAGTAGTGCACTGCGCAATACAACTAATACCACTAATATGTGATTGCGCTCCCAGTGCATATATCCGAACGCACCCTATATTTCTCTAAGAAATATGTGTGTACAGTGTACATACCCTGTATTGTATGAAAGTGTGCCTTGATGCTAGTCTGTGTGCTGGTCCATCGGAGAGAGTGTTACAGTTGTGGTAGGCAGACGGCTCATAATCATACATGTGCAGTATGTACAGAGACGCGACGTCGCATGCACGCATCCGCCTGAGTGGCGGCTGACGGCAGACTGCTGGGCGATCGCTGGCGATTTGGCATGCGGGGTCAGATCAACGTATGGAATGTTGAAGAAATTTGGAATATACACTGCATTGCGGTGTGAATATGTTATTAATTTAAGAAAACTCTAAACTGTGTTAATGGTTGTACTGTATGTGAAGCAGACACTATCTATTCTTATCTGTTGACTGACATTTGACCTGTGGGTTGCTCCCTTTTGTTTCCACTGTGAGAAAGGCCCACCTACTTGCCCTGAGGGAGTGGGTAGGGTATATAAGCTGAATTCTGTTTTTGTTCTGGCAGTCAGACATGCGTTCCATTGTAAATGCTTGAAAATGTACTGGCTCCGTATTCAAATACATTGAATACACTACATACTTTGAAACCCTGAATCTTGTTTGTCTCATTTGTCTTATGACGTTTCGAGTGCTTGTCCACAGATTTCCAGAACAGGAATGTACTGGCCATGGAGCGTGTCTTGAGTGTACAGGGTTTGATGAGGTCAGATTTAACACGAGGGGTGACCATATATGAATGTGTAATGATGTCACAAGACAAGACGTGACCATAAATGGAGGCAGTTAACTGCGACTTTCAGTCGCAATAATACATGTCTCTCTCCTTCAGTGGCTGTTTGATTGATTGATTGAATACTTTATTGGCAGAAATGTAATTAGTACAGCGTACAGTCAGACATGAAATCAGTACAGGGTACAGTTAAACACACAGCCAAAGGGAACACCGTTTCCATACAGGTCCTGGGTATTCAGTTCATAATCATGACATGAAAAATAACATTTGTTCAAATCATCATAAAAGGTAAACAAAATAACAAATGTACAGGCTGGGGAACAAAAATGGGTTATAGGGAGGTGGGGGAAGTCACTGGACTAGAGGGCGGGGGTTATCATTTCCTCTCCCTTTGGCAAGCTGAAAGGTGTTTTTTCAGGCCTGTTTTAAAGGACGCCAAAGATTTACTCTTTTTGAGGGAGGGAGTCAGGGCATTCCACACTTGGGTGGCTGTGCTGTAGAAGGAGAATTTGCCCATGTTTGTTTTGAACGTGGGTGGTACCAGATTGTTGTTCTCGCTTCCTCGTGACCTTTTTGAGGTAGTTTGTCAAGTAGGCGGGTACAGATGGCATAGAGGGCAAGGCTTTTACAATTTTAAATGTCAGTCCCAGTTTTAATTGCTTAACTCTGTTTTCTACCCTGAGCCACCCTAGACTGTCAAAAATCATTACCATTTACTTTACTGAGAGCATGTTTGGACCCAA